>JASDQU011026506.1:28596-40163 GCA_032191745.1 Picea mariana
CACAGAAATGAGAAGGTTGGCTCGTGATGAGACCCCCTTTCTCTTGGCCACGCAACCAAGAGTCACTACCCTGGCGTGGTAACCAGCTGGTGGCAATGTCATATTGCTAGGTACCCATGGACCTAATAGGCTGGCTCATGATGAGACCCCCTATCCTCTGACTAGGTCTTGTTTTATTATTTTTCCGAGTCCCTCTTGTTTCTTGTTGAGAAGCCTTTTATGGCTTTCTCGGGGATCCCTGGGCGAAGCATCTCGAGGTTTCATTTTTTAGGCTTTTATCTTTTACCAGCTTGCTTTTACCTTCTGGGCCTTTAACCCCTTCTTCCCACGAGATAAGGTGCAGTCCTGAAAATAGGTCAACCCAGTGCCTGGACAAGTGGAATGGGACTAGTGAGCGGGAAACAAGATGAAACAGTAGTGTTGTGATGGGAGAGGACGATGGCTTTTCAGAAATCCCCCCTGTGGCAAACCAAAACCTACAGACACAGGCTTGCTAGGGCACCCTGTCAATCCCCCCAAACATGGTCAAGTGGGCAAGTGTAAGATCCAAGTAGTTGTTAGAAATAAAAGGAATCAGATGCATACATTCAATGGTTTTGATGATCAAAGTGACACATACCATGATACCTGGACTAATTACCTCATGGAGCAAGAACCTTCTTTGATACAAGACCAAGCCGATGGTGATGGATGTTGCTGCTGCTAACAAGATAAAGATGTTGGAAGAAAGAAAAGGTGGGCCCTCCAGGGCCATGCTAAAGTCAATTCTGCTCTCGATACTCCATGTGTAGGACCTGTGGGCCTCGAGACATGATCTCCTAGTTATCCCTGAAAGTGGGGGATAACAAGGACCAAAGCCCTTTTTCTGTGCATATTACACTGACTGCCTCACAAGTACATATTGAATCTCGGGTTGACAAAATTAAATGAAGGACTATAACACAATAATTAGAAATTATATTTTTACCTCGTCATTTTGGCGTCGTTGTCAAGGAGGCACTCAAGAATTAGGACTCTTGCCTTAGAATCATTTTAGGAACTATACCAGGCTGAAGGGAAACCCCCAAGGAGTTGACAACTACCCTCTGATATCCCTTGCCCAGGATATTATGCTTAGCAATCATCACAGGATGCATGACTCGAGGCACTAAGAAACCTCGTGGACGTGGTGCAGGGACCACCCGTGACACTAATAACCAGGCCAGTAAAAGTGGTGAAAAACAAGACCCTCCAAGACCGTTACTCAAAAGTAGCATCCAACAATCCGGAAGAGCCACCCGAAATAGACTCTACTGTTGGTTTAGTCATAGAACACCCTTCCTCTGAATCTCCCCAAAACCAAGATCATCCCATTGAAGGATCTAAAGCAGAAGAACACAGTAACCCTATTGAAGAACCAGAAAACTCTGTCGCCTCTAAGGAATCTTTGTGGGGAGAAAGGCTTTTAAACATGGGAGAAGAAATGGAAACATCGAATCAAAAAGAACCAATCACATTTGAATTTAGATGGATCAAGCAACTTCAGCTCCTGGAAGTCAAGACTTCAGATCACCTTTGAAGAGGATGACCTATTGAGTGTGATACGAAAGACTTTACCAGAGACAGCTATCGATGAAGAAAAGGAAGAAAGAAAGGAAGATGACATCAAGGCAAGGAAGATAATCATCTACTCAGTAAGAGATCATCTCCTACCTCGTATTGTCTGTTATCGCTCAATTTGTACTTGTTCCAGAGGAAAAGGTTAAGGGAAGGAAAATTGGCGTAACAGGAGGTTATCCTATCACTGTCACCTCAACAGGATACTTCTTTCTATTTAGGGTTGATGGCCCAAGGGAGACGTCCTCAGTGACATGGAGGTTTGAGAAGGAAAAGGTTAAAGTGTCTATAAAAGTATCTCTTCTCACAAGTCACACTCATCAGAAAGTCCCAAAGTTTTAACCAATGAAGTAATGAAGTGCTTAGATGTACCTGCCCAAAACAAAACAACAAGCAAACGATATCTTTTGCAAGTACAACTTGATGTTAGTACTTCATAAAACCATGGACTTATCAATAAAAGCAATAGTTGATGTATGATGAAGCAAACAGAATTTTATAACAGCAATGTTTATAAGATGATAGCTTCTCAATAAATCCCTTGAAAGAGCTCACAATGCCCCAAAATAATCACTCATTAATAGAAAAATACTAGCATTTGTTAGAAGCTAATTAGGTAGTGTATAAATCAACTTTACAATTGCTTTTAGGTGCTTTTAATGTTGCAATAGATGGTTGTAGCTTACGTTTGTAACAGCAGCAAGTAGGTTAGTATATTAGTCTATTCTAGGGTTAGGGGGAGTCAATAGAGAGCTTAAGGTAAAGGTTTTGAGAGTAGTTTTTATCAATCACTCAAGCGCAAGGCTTAGATCAGTGCTTTTAGGGTAAATGGAGTCTCTTTTAGCAGCAGAAATCTTGAAGGAACAAATTGATAATAAGAGAGCTAGAGACAAGAAGGTCAATGATTGAAGTGTTGGTAGCCCAAGGCTTCAATCAATAAAAATTAAGGGGAAAATAGCTACTAGGAAGTAGGTAACCCTAGGCCCTAGCAGTTCTCCTCCTCCTTTAGCTCAAAGATGAAGTAGATGATGGCTAGATGAAGCAAATGATGTTAGGTTGTTGCAATGGCAAGGCCCTTAGCACAAAGCCTCAAGAAAATAGGGTTTCTAGCATAATCTAGTAGGTGAAAGTTATTAAGGAAAGAACAATAACATGTGCTTTAGCCGCCTAAGGCTTTAAGCTAGCAATTTCATAATCTTGAAATAAATGCAAGATAAATACGACCATAATCNTCCTTTAGCTCAAAGATGAAGTAGATGATGGCTAGATGAAGCAAATGATGTTAGGTTGTTGCAATGGCAAGGCCCTTAGCACAAAGCCTCAAGAAAATAGGGTTTCTAGCATAATCTAGTAGGTGAAAGTTATTAAGGAAAGAACAATAACATGTGCTTTAGCCGCCTAGGGCTTTAAGCTAGCAATTTCATAATCTTGAAATAAATGCAAGATAAATACGACCATAATCATTCAATGAAGAAGAATTGCAGAAAAATTACTTACATTCACCAAGAATCATCTAGCAATAGGCCTAGTCGAAGACTTCCACCAAGAAAAATGCTAAAACACACCAAAAATAGCCTCCTTGAAGAAGTGCGCACCAAATTTCAGCCAAGAAACCCTAATTAGGGCACAAATTTCAGACCTTACTTAAGTGTGAGTGAAAGATGATGAAAAATAAGAGTGATTTTTCCYTTATTTATACAGTTACAATGACCAGAATTAAGTCAAAAAGGACGACATGGCCAGTTTACATGTAATATCCAGTTTTTACATCAAAATGACAATTTAAACCCTAAATCAAGCAGAATAGGTGAGTGACGTCATGCCCCTTTAGGGTGACRTTAGGGCTTTCTGGTGAAACTTTGGCCTCCAGGAGAAAAACGTTAGGCCTCCCAAGGCCTCTGGATCAAGCCATACGTGCCACTTGGCACATAACTGCCTCCAAAGTGTCCATCAAACGGTGACGTCAAGGGTCACAGAGGTGACGTCATGGGCCTTTCAAGGCCAACATCATAGTAGGAGGGAAAGACACCCCTGGGTCCAGGCTTGCCAGGCTGTCTCTGGTGGAACGTCCTCTCTCTCTGGTGCAAGCCTCTGACTTGTCTCCGCCCCTGGTTGGGGCCTCAACATCCATCTAGTTGACTTTTAGCCCTATGGAGGTCTGAACTAATCATCTCCCCATGTGTACATGTCCGTCGGGTGTGGCCCTGCAACAACAAGAAGTACGCCCTCCATGGGCTCATAAGTCACAAGGATCATAGCAATGTTAATCACATCTAATAATCAAGTTATCTAAACATGTGCATAAAACCCGCCTTTCCCAGACAAGTGCTCCAAGACGTTATGCTATTCTACAAGCCAGATTTGGAGAGGACGTCAGGAGGTCCTATTGGGCTAATTCTCATTGGACGTGGGATGTTTCCAGGTGAAGACAAATCCAGGCCATGTAAGTGGATGAGGTGGTGAGGGATGTTTGAGCAATGGGCACAATGATGATAGGGGAATGTATGGCTTACCTGTGGGTGCCTCTGAAGAGCATGAGTTGCACCTTGTCATCGATGCAAATGTTTCCAAGCCCATTCAATGCCTTTTTATCTTATTGTTTTTTTCTTTCAAGAGACTAGTTAGGGGACACTGCCCTGGCGTGGTGACCAGTGGTGACAATGTTACCCACAAGCACTTCACGGAGATGAGAAGGTTGGCTCGTGATGAGACCCCCTTTCTCTTGGCTATGCTAGCAAGAGCCACTACCCTGGCGTGGTGACCAGATGAATGGTAGTGTCATACCGCTACATGCCCATGGACCTAATAGGCTGGCTCGTGATGAGACCCCCTATCCTCCAACTAGGTCTTGATTTTATTATTTTATGGGTCTCTCTGTTTCTTACTGAGAAGCCTTTTATTGCTTTTGAGGGGATCCCTGGACGAAGCATCTAAAGGTTTTGTTCTTTTTGCTTTTATCTTTTGCCAGCTACTTTTACCCTCTAGGCCTTTAGCCCCTTCTTCCCATAAGGTAAGGTACAACCCTTTGCTAGCTTGGCAAACCCAATGCCTGAACCAATGTAGGGGATGGATGAGAGGGAAAAAGATGAAAAGTGATAAGTATGGTGGGAATGGACAATGACCTTTCATGAACCCACCTAGTGGCAACTCAAACCCGATGGGAACCAACTTGCTAGGGCATCCTGTCATTCACCCCAGGTGTGGACAAGTGGAAAGGCATAAGGTCCAAGCACACGTTAGAAGTAAAAAGAATTAAATGCACATATTCAAATGTTTTGAGAATCAGAGTGACACATACCATGATACCCGAACTCATTACCTCATGGAGCAAGACCCACTATTATTGAAGGACCAGGCCGATGGGATGGATGTTGTTGTCGCTGACAAGGTGGAGGCGCTGAAGAAGAAAGATGGGCCCTCCAAGGCCAGGCTCAAGTCAATATGGCTCTCGGTACTCCATGTCTAGGACCTGTGGGCCTCGAGACATAATCTCCTTAGTTATCCCTAGGCTAGGGGATAACATTGCCAACCTGAAAACAGCTTATGAAATGTATGAAGCATTGAAGAATATGTTTGAGAGTGACAACACCCTCAGAGCCCTTACATTGAAGGGCCAGCTCCAAAGTATCAAGATGACAAAAGGTGATACCATTGCTACCTTCTTTATGAAGATGTCAGAGATCAGAGATCAGCTAGGTGCCATTGGAGAAATCATATCTGACAGAGAACTTGTTTTGACCACCCTCAATAATCTTCCAAAACATTGGCAACCATTTCTTCAAAGTATCAATGGAAGAGAAAAACTACCTACTTTTGATCGTCTGTGGACAGACTGTACCCAAGAAGAACTTAGACTTAGAGCTAGAGGAGTGGAAGACTCCCCTGATGAAAATCATGCTCTTGCACTTCATACAAAGAAAGGAGGAAGATTTAAAAGAAACTTTAGGCAAACATTCAAAGATGAGAAGGCTTCATCAGCTTTAGGTTATGATCAGAGAAGAGACATGACAGAGATCCAGTGCTTCAGATGTGACAAATATGGACACTATGCGAGAAATTGTCCTACCAGAAAGAAAGGAAGACAATATGCTTCCACCACTGATATTGATCCAGACCCACCTCAAAAGGATGAAGACAAGAGAGATGAGGATTACTTCCTCTAAACCAAATGCAAGATTAAGCATGACTGCAGACTCAAGTAAATTGTTTGATTTAATCATTAAACCTATAATTGATTGCATCCTTGATAGTGAAGGGTATTATCCCTAGTGTGGGAACCCTCATAACTTGGACCATTATCCCTGGTACAGGAGTCCAACCTTTATTGATTGATTATACAGAGGTCATCAAATACTGTAGAGTCAGTAGAGCACCTAAGAAGACATAAAATATCTTTAGGTTAGCAAACAAGAAAAGGAAGATATCTATCCTCCAGACTTCAAAGGGAGTTACTTGACTCAGAGGGAGTCAAACAAATTGAGAAGAAGAGACATTACCTTCTTCCCTTCAACAATTCAGAGGGAGACAGTCATTATTTCAGGTGATCCAGTTATTCCAGTTAATCCAGTTGCTCCAGTTGATATCCCCAAAGATATTGCAGTAGGACATAAAAGGCATGTCTAGGCTCAACAAACTCTGCAAGAAGCAGAGGGACATGCAGCCCCTCAAGGCACATACCAAGAAAGCAAGAGACCAAAGAGATTTTCGAGCTAGTTTTCAGCCATGAGCCACATCATTGTTTTTTAGCCTTCTTTTCATGGAGAAGCTACAGGTGAGTAAGTATGGCAAGATGCCATGACAGAAGAACATCGGTCTATCTTGAAGAATGATGTATGGGATATTGTTCTGAGACCAGAAGGGAAGTCTGTAGTGACTTCCAAGTGGATCTGTAAGATCAAGCTTGCAGCTGATGGAAGTGTTGAGAAATACAAAGCAAGATGTGTAGCCAGAAGATTCCCACAAACAGAGGGAGTTGTCTATGATGAGACATTTGATCCAGTAGCCCGATACACTTCCATCTGTACTATCATCCATGAGTTGGAAACTACATCAAATAGATGAAAAGACAGCCTTTCTCAATGGTGAGATTGAGGAAGAAGGTTATATCGAGCATCCAAAGGGATTTGTGATAAACAATGAGAAATCTCATATGTATAGGTTGAAGAAAGCCTTGTATAGACTAAAGTAAGCACCTCGTGCTTAGTACGAGAAGATGAATGGATTCTTGATGAGTTTGGGCTTCAAGTGTTGTTGATCCAAACACATATAATCATATTGTTGGTGACGAGTGCCTGATCTTGGTCCTGTATGTGGATGATTTATTCATTACCAGTTCAGAAAGACTTATTATTGAATGCAAGCGAGCATCGACTTCTGACTTCGAGATGAAGGATCTAGAGTGCAATATCATACCTACACCGATGGTGATGGACTTGAAGAAAATGAATGATGTTGAGATTAATCCACAGCTAAGAGGATCATTGATGTATCTGGTTAAAACAAGACCTGATATATGTTATGCAGTGGATGTACTTAGACAATTCATGAGTCAGCCGAGACAAACTCACTAGTAGCGAAACATGTGTTGAGATACCTACGAGGCACAGTTGGATATGGCCTGAGATATGCCTCCTATGTAGACTTAAGTGTACAGGGATATGCCGATGCAGATTGGCCAAGGAGCGCAGTGGATCGGCAGAGCAACTCAGGTTGTTGCTTCACCTTAGGGTCTGCCATGGTTTCCTGGTGCAGCAGGAAACAAAGCTCTGTGGCGCTGAGTATCGCAGAGGCAGAGTATATAGCATTCAGTGTGGCAGTCTGCGAAGCAGTGTGGCTTCGCAAGCTTCTGATAGATTTAATTGAACATGAGATGGATCATATCACTATATCAGAGACATGGTGCAGAGGAAATCAGTACACGTGCAGTACCTTCCTACCCATGAGCAGATTGCAGATATCTTCACCAAAACCGCTTGCCAAGACGAAGTTCGAGTACTTCCGTGAGAGACTTGGCCTAGTGGAGAATGCCTCCCTAGCTGAGAGGGAATGTTGATGATTACAGTTGCGTGAGACATCATCCAGGACATAGACTGAGTGAGTCAGCCTATGAGAGAGCCCATGAGTTGGGTGTGCCAATGAGATGGGTGTGTTGTTCCTATCTGAGACGAAGATGGAATGTTGTGTGCCCCTGTGTGGGGTGAGGAAGCTTGTGAGTTAGTTGTGCCCATAAGATGGGTGTGTCGTTCCTCTCTGAGACGGAGATGGAACATTATGTGACCTTGTGAAGGGAAGGTACCCATGAGCTGGGTGTGTCGTTCTCTCTGAGACGAAGATGAAACGATGTGTACCCCTATGAGGGGTGAAGAAGCCCATGTGATGGGTTTTCTGTCCTCATCTGTGCAGAGAGTTGAGATGATACTCCAAATGATTCTCCTATGAGACGCAGTGAGATAGAGATCTGTTGACTTGGACGTCCTTGTGGTTGAGCACAGGTGGACATGCCCCTAGTGGCTGAGCACTAGTGGGTGTGCGAGATCCCTTGCTATACTGTCCAAGAGTCAGACTTACCTGTAACCCTAATTGTGATGTAAAGGGTACAGGTCGGCCCCACCATAAAGTGAAAGTTAATTAATGTAAAAGATAATTAATATTGTAATTATTAATTATATTATGAGTTATTGAGGTCGGCCCTGTTGTGCCAATAGACACCACTTTTGATATGTCCAATCTAATATAAATAAAGGTGATTTCCCCATTGAGGAAACATAACACAAGTGTGATTTTGGAAATTTCAGCGAGTGCAAGTTCTAGAGCTGAAGTGTGCACCTCTCTTGGGCGCTAGCCTTCTAGGTTTTGTGAGCACCCTTTTGTGTGCTAAAATTTATGGTGTGGGAGGTCTTTCTCTAGAAGAATATAGCAAAGGATTGGTTGGGTTTTCTTCCCTTGTTGAGAAGGGTTTCCCAGGATACTTCTTGTGTACTTGCGCATGGTGTTTTCTTCTTGTGATCTTGGTTACTGCAGCAAATTGTTTATGGTGTAACTACAATTGTCTATAGTTCAAGTAAAATGCTAAAATTGGAATGAACTTCATGCTTGTGCCTAGCTTAATGAAAAATCAACAATGACTACTATTCGGATGCCCATAAACTCAAGCTATTTCCAGCCACCTTAAAAGAAGCAGCTCTTCGTTGGTTCATGGGGCTCGGAGGAAATTCTATCAAAACCTGGGACGAAATGAAGCAGTGATTTCTCAAGAAGTACCAAGATTACTGCAGAGTAAGGGACATACGAGAAGAAATTTTTAGGATGACACGGAAGGAGGAAGAAACCCTCGAAGATTATGTAGAGAGGTTTCAATATAACTTGCAAAGGACTAAGCAAAACGCACTTGATCCCGAAACATTACGCATTATCTTTCTCCGAGGAATCAAAGATGATTGTATGGATGCACTAAATCTTATGGGAGTCGGGGATATCTCCCAGATGACCTATGACGGTATCTACGAACTGTGTAAACGATATTCACGAGGTATTACCAAGTCTAGAAAAGGCCCCCAAGACCTAGCCTCTAGGGTCACAAAACCATCAGGAGGAGGAGTTACCAAAACCGAAATAGGAAACATGTTGGATAATTTTAAGACTGATAACCTTAGTTTGCTTAGCTCCCAATTGGGCACTTTCCAAGCAAAGAAAAAGAAAGAAGAAGTCGACCTAGTGTTAGCCATCTTCTGTTATAGATGTCAAAAAAAACACCCTTTAAGAGAGTGCCCTTTAGATAACATAGAGATATGTGGTATCTGCAAGCAAAATCTAGACACTAAAAGTTGCCCTTCCAGTGTGTTGTTCTTCTGAATGCACTGAGACTTCTCTGGGTCCATGGTTTGCACCAGGGGTTCCTTCCTCCTGCAAATATCCTTATGACAATGATGCAAACAATATATATATACAAATGCATACCTGAGAGTGTACACCAATGGACATTCTGCTTGTTTGTCAATGTCATGATGACCAATGACGTTCCTCACTTGTTTGCCTTGTAGCCATCTATACCACACAAGTCTCTGACGAAGTCTGCATCAACTTTTACAAGGTTTACTTTTAACAAAATTCCAAACACGCTGTTGTAGCTATTCTTGTAGCTCTTGCTGCTACTCAACACTGTTACAACTTGACTTCAAATCTGTATTTAAGGGTTTCAATCTGGTCTGTAATCAACATCTTCAATGTACTTGGTCAAGCCATCAACATCCTTTTATGTTTGTTGGAATATAAACCAGCACCATCATTAAACACTTAAATCAATAAATGACATCAAAGGATGGCAGACTGGAGCAATAGGACAGCGTAGATATAGCTCAGAAATTTCACTTGTCCATAGGTCTATTGGTCCACTCTTTTCATCAATATCTTCAAGCGATTATAATTTCCTGTGGAGGGAACTTCAGGGGTAGATGGAACATCATAAGCAAGAGACAGCACTTAATAAAATCCATCAATTTAGCATTTATTCATGCTTGAGACAGCACTAATAAAATCCAAGGATAAGATTTTTATGCATGAACTTGTCAACTAAAGATTGCCTCAGAATATCAATCTCCAACAGCTTTAAAAGCCTGCCAGCTTCAAATTTCTGTAATGCCATTTGAGTATGGCATAAAGGAGCTTGAGATCGGTTTTGGAGTCTGCTTACTAGACAAGGGTAATGGCCCTACTACTGTCCAAGAAGTCGGCCTCAATATAGGCTTTAAATTTGGCCTTCCTTTCTCAGAAAACCACCATCTTCAAAACTAATACAATTTTTACCTTTAGACAGCCTCAGAAATATCACTTCAGAATTTAAACTTGGCATAGGTCTGTGGCTGAGCTTGTTCTCAAGCCTGTAGTCATCTTCAGGATTTGTCTTGGGGTTTGATCTTTTAAATTTACCACAGAAATTTAAGAGCCCGGCCCTTTTCTTCTAGGCCTGTTGTGTTAGTGCGGCAGCCTTAGAGTGTTAGAAAGTTAGGGTGTTAGCTTTTCGGATCTGCTGTTAGGGCATTTCTGTGGTAGCTTTAGGGGTCCGGCCCTTCTCCTAGTCTCCGGCCTATACACCTTCACCACAGAAACTTCAGAAGGGGTCCGGCCCTTTTCTTCTAGGCTGCGACAGCTTTAGAAAATACCCCACAGGCCTGCGGTTGTCTTAGAGGCCTGCGGCCAGCCCTTTTAAACCTTCAATCAAGCCTCGGCCTCCTCTTTTGCAATTGTTTAGGTCTGAGGTTAAGTCTGTTACAGTTATGTTGTTAGGACTCCTTTGCAGCAACCTAGAGAGGCCTCTCCAAGCTGTGGTTTTTCTTCAAGACCCTCAACACCTCACCACAGAATTTAAGTGGAGGTTCCAGCCTTTTTGAGGGGTTTCTCTTTTTGCAGTGGTTTCTTCATCATCTACCATAGGAGATTAAGGAGGGTCCGGCCCTCTTCTCTTCACTCCTACAGTAAGGTTTACCTTCAATTTTAATGTGCAATAGTCTTCTTGAAGCCTGCTCTGATACCATGTTAGATTTTCAATGAGCTATGGCTCATGTGTCTTCTTTAAATTTTTGTTTAACTATAACTTGAACCATAACTATTGCAGCAAACCAAGATCACAAGAAGAATAACCATGCACAAGAACACAAGAAGTATCCTGGGAAACCCTTCTCAACAAGGGAAGAAAACCCAGCCAATCCTTTGTTATATTCCTCAAGAGAAAGACCTCCCACACCATCACCAAACCTAGCACACAAGAGGGTGCTGCAATTCTCATAATTTCAGACAACTTCTGAAATCATGAGATGACACAATGATAAGTGTGTTTCCTCAATGGGGATTCACCTTTATTTATATAAGACTTGTCACATCAAATGATGTGTCTTTGGGCACAATAGGGACAACCTCAATAACTCAAAATATAATTATTATTACCATATTAATTATCTTTTACATTAATGTGGGGC
>JASDQU011026506.1:40674-60445 GCA_032191745.1 Picea mariana
CCCATCTCAGGGGCTCTCTCTCATGTTTGTATCCTGGAGGATGTCTCACGCGGCTGTAATCATCAACACTAGCAAGAATGGAAAACCCAAATGCAAAACCAGCCTTGGCAACAAGGTTGGAGAGGGTCTACTCTTCAACAGTCCACTCCTTAACCACACCCTCCAATCCAACATCGACAAATGCAACCAACCTCTTCCGAGACCCACGCAATTACCGGCCCAACCAATACCAAATCCAAATAATAAAGTAGTTCAGCCCACCTGCAACGTTGAACTACCCTTCTTTCCCAAGTATGTCATTTCTCCTACGGAGTTTCAGAACATACATCTACGATCGGGAAGAGTAGTCCAGGATCAGACCTCACCCATCATCCAGGAACAAGATGATGAGGAGAATCCTCCCGAGTCAGACAACCAAGACACTAATCCCTCTAAAGAAAAACAAAATACCACTCAGAAACACCCCGATGAGCAGGAATCGCTCCCAGAACCACCTTATCCGAAAAGGTTAAATATAGAAAAGTCCCCCACACAACCAGAATTTGACCTTTTAGGAGAGCTTCGAAATGTGTGTGTCAAGATTCCTCTGTTCCAAGCTATTAAGGACGTCCCGATCTATGCTAAGGTTGTTCGGGAACTCTGCCTCAAGAAACCAGGAAGGAAAAAGAAAGACCCAAAAACTGTTCATGTCATAGGGAAGTTAGCCGATCTAATGCTAGGAAAAATCTTTATGGCCAAATACATGGATCCAGGAAGTCCGGTTTTTAAAGTCAACATTAATATCACTTCCATCGCTAATACTCTGGTAGACTTAGGAGCACCCATAAACGTAATGACCAAAGAAACCATGGAAAAACTTCAACTATCGGGCCTTAGACCAACCCCTACAGTTCTTCAACTAGCAGATAGATCCATAGTAAAACCCGAGGGGATGCTGGAAGATATAATTGTTTCCGTAGACTCGTGGGAATACCCAGCAAACTTTATGGTCCTGAAACCGAAGGCCAACCTAGGAGGATACCCATTAATTTTGGGAAGACCTTGGTTGGCCACTATCGACGCATATATCGGCTGCAGATCAGGAGATATGACCATCTCCCACGGGAACTCAACCAAGAAGCTAACACTCTACCCTCCTGCTAAACCTTCCTCTGACCTAGAGAATTCCCCCTGGATTGAAGATAGTGACGAGGAACCCACACAACCGATGTTGACCCTTGACCAAGCATCAACATTTAAACAGGCTACTGAGGATGATTTTATTTGTACATATCTAGCACATCCTCACATAGCCAACCATCCAACTTTGGAGCATATCCTAGGGGAGAAATTCCAAGAAGTCTATTCACCAATTGAACCAACAAAATTACTAACCGAATTAGTTCCAGTGAATACTACCTATGAAGATCAAAGCTTAGTTGTTGAAATCTATCCTGGAAAGACCTTGAATATCAATGCCTGACTAGACCCCTCTCACCAAAAGCAGCTCATCGAAACATTAAGAAAGCACAGTTCCGCTTTCGCTTGGGATTATACTGACATGAAAGGGATCCACCCTAATCTATGCACCCATCACATCTATCTTAAAGAGGATTCCCGACCTATCTGACAACCACGGCGGAGAATGAACCCTRCTTTGAAGGATATACTCAAGGAGGAGCTCCAGAAGCTCCTTGACGTAAATTTCATTTACCCAATCTCTGATAGTAAATGGGTTTYGCCCTTGGTTATTGTGCCAAAGAAGAATGGCAAGTTGCATATTTGTGTAGACTATAGGGAGTTGAATAAGGCCACGTTGAAAGACTACTTCCCATTATCGTTCATTGATCAAGTTTTGGACACCTTGGCAGGAAAAAATCATTTCTCTTTTCTCGACGGGTTTAGCAGTTATAATCAGATACAGATCACCCCTACAGATCAAGAGAAAACTACTTTTACATGCCCATGGGGAACTTACGCTTACCGAGTACTTCCGTCTGGACTATGTAACGCTCCGGCTACATTCCAGAGGGTTGTCTTAGGTATATTCTCCGACTTGACCAATGATTGCATGGAAATTTATATGGACGATTTTACTGTATATGGAGATACCTTTCAGGAAGCTTTAGACAATCTAGAAAAGGTCTTGGTCAGATGCCAAGAAACCAACCTCTCTCTCAGCCATGAAAAATCCCATATGCTTCGAACTGAGGGTATTGTGCTAGGACACCACATATCACCTACAAGAATTCAAGTAGATCCCGCTAAGATCAAATTCATTCGTGACCTTCCGATGCCCACAACATAGAAAGATGTCTACATCTTTCTAGGACATGCAGGATACTATGGTAGATTTATTGAAAACTTTACAAAGATAACATCTCCTCTATTTCAATTACTTACAAAAGCGACGGAATTTTCCTGGAATGAGCAATGTCAGACCGCATTTGAAACTATGAAGGAAAAATTATCTATTGCACCAATCTTGCGGGGTCCCAATTGGTCCATACCTTTCCATATCTCTACAGACGCCTTGGATACAACCATTGGAGTTGTTCTAGGGCAGAAAGAGGAACAACGACAATACGCCATCTATTACATCAGTAAGAACCTTACCCCTGCTGAAAAGAACTATACCGTAACCAAAAAAGATTTTCTTGATGTTATATATGCTATTAATAAATTTCGTCATTACATCACAGATTATTCAGTCTTTGTACATATTGATCACTCCGCCATTCGTTATCTCATGAACAAATTGATCACCAATGGCAGAGTGACCAGGTGGTTGCTCTTACTACAAGAGTTTGGCATTGCGATCATCGACAAGCCAGGAAGGGAGAACGTCATTGCTGACTTTCTCTCTCGACTCACCAACGAAGGAGAAGCCATCCCTATGGAAGACGCCTTCCCCGATGAACACTTGTTCGCTTTATCTACTAACGCACCATGGTTTGCAGATATCGCTAATTACTTGGTTGTAGGTAAACTCCCACAACATCTATCCCCAAAAGAGCGTCAAAGGGTTATCCAACAAAGCGCAACATATTCCTGGATCTAAGGATACATGTTTCGTACTGGGCAGGATCGTATTATCCGGCGCTGTGTTCGAGAAGACAAAATTTATGACATCTTGAAAGCATGTCATGATGAACCATGCGGAGGCCACTTTGCAGATAAGAGGAGTGCAAACAAAGTATTGCACCTAGGGTATTATTGGCTGACCATCTTTCAGGATGCCAAGCAGTACGTCAGGAGTTACGACAAGTGTCAGAGAATGGGACGACTTGTGAAGTCAGATAAGATGCCACTCCAACCTCATCTTTAGATAGAACCCTTTGAGAAGTGGGCCCTTGAATTCGTGGGGCCAATTAACCCAACACTGGATTTTCTGAAGTGGATGTGTGCCAGGTTTGGCCATAAAATTTTTATTGTAAAAATTACATTTTCAGACATTTGCTGAAACTGAATAATCAAACCCTCGTTTGCTAGTTTTCCCCAGAGTTGGGGTGTCTAGGGTATTTCTAGTGTCCATAAATTGTGTGATTGGTTTCTTTAATTTCCATTGTGCATTGCAAGGTTATTTTGCTCAATAATATTTCTGTTTCATAAGTCAGATTTAGAATTTGTTGTTGTTCTTGTTCTGGGTATAAAATTTTATTGGAATCAGAAATTAGTTTGTTGGGCATAAAGAAAAATAACTCTAGGATCATTCTAGAGAAGGAATATTCTAGTAGGTGGAACCTTCTAGTAAACCTTCTCAACTTTATTATGTTCACACTATTACATGGGCCTTATTTACTAGAATTGCCCTCCATACATAATAATTCATAACCACATTCCCATTGGGTACCTCCCTAGGTACCCTATATTTACTTCATAAATTTAGGTTTTTGTCTAAGCAATTATTTTTGTAACTACTAATTGCAGTAGTATTGAGACTTCTCAACAGTTAGTCGATTTTACGACCTCAAACGCTTAACAAACTTTATCACTATGGAACAAAAATCCCAATATGTCTTTATTTGCACTGCTAGGGTTTCTCGCCTTCCCTTCTCTACTCATTGCTTATGTCTATTGTTGAGGGTGGTCCTCCCCCTCTCACCCCTTTGCTTAGAAGGATCAACCTTCAAATATTTGGATAACTCTACTGCACAAAAGTCCAAACCAAATAGGACTGGTCCCCCTCTCAATTTGTCAAAATGATAGATGGAATTCCTTGTCTCTTAGTTAAATCAAACATTCCAATCAACTACGCTCTGATATTTGCAAGCAGTGCTCTCATTGGCAAGTTCAATGGTACCTATCCGACTCTGAAGGCTCTTAAATTGTAGATAAATATTCACTAGTCTCCTTTGATTCAAGGTATTGTTAGCCATTTTTATTGTGGAAAAGGATTTTCCTCTTTTCTTTTTGAGCATAGAAATGACAAATAATTTTTTGGGGGTTGGTGCCTATTTTTTAGGCCCAAATGGCCTCCACCTAAATCATCGATACCTAAACTTTGACCCAAAACAACAAATACCAATAGAATCCCGTATGGGTATGTCTTCCTATCCTACAATTGATATTTTAGGTCAATGAAACACTACAAAGATTGGGAACATGTTAGAGTAACATATCAATAAATCTGAAGCCAAATCTGGAATACCTAGATGTGCTAGAATATGTGTGGAGGTCGATCTTGAGAAAGGGTTTCCTAAAACCTTGGAACTTTACCTAAGGGAATGGATTCCTGTCCAAAAGCTGGATTATGAAAATTACTGTGTAAGTGTAATTGGTGCCACAATTATTGACACTTTGCAAAAGATTGTCCCAAAAAGAATTCCCCCATCTTCCACTCTTACAAATCCTACTGATGAGAAAGGATTCAGAAAAGTTGGCAACTCCGGGTGAAAATAGCAAAGTCAAAATCTGCAGAAAATAATAGATCCCTATAGAATCTTTGAATAATTTTGCAGCGGTTGGAAGTGATCCCCAACTTGAACATGAGGCTAAAAGACAAGACATTCTCCAAGTTCATCCCATCCAAAATGATGAAAGCAAGGAAACCCTAGAAGAGTGAGAAATCAACCCTAGAAGAGGGATAAATCCCCCTTGAAAAAAAACAAAAAAGTACAGATATAGGAGTAAAGGTTCAGTATCCTCAATCAGCCTCTCCTAAGAAAAGCTCTAGTTCTTTTAGCAAATGATGGGAAAACGCTCGCATAAATCCATTCCATTATCCCCCATTCAGATGAGGAAAGGCACCTCATTGTCTCCTAAGGAAGATAAACGGTCCAAGAAAAAAACCTGGTAGAAAAGCGAACAGAGGCAAGAGAAGTAGCATCAAGAAATAAAGATCTAGGAACACAAGACAATCACTCAGGGCTTTGCATGAGGTAAAAAATATATACCCCTTAAAATATGAAAATCTTGTCATGGAATTGTAGAGGGCTTGGAAGCCTAGAAAGAAAGAAAACTTAAAATTTCTCATTATGTCTGAAAACAACTATGCTTTATGGCTTCAAGCTAACTATCAAGATTATATATAGCTTCCAAGCACAAGAAACAGAGACTAGAATAAATTGCATTGCATTGATAACAATTGTCTCTATCATTGTATATAAAACTTTGAGACTTTAAAGTTTATAGAGATAGGATAGAATTTACACAACACGTTTCCTTTGTATTTAGCATGCTAAAATGCAACACTATGACCAGTCTTAGTCACTCGTATATATAATATTAGTATAACTTTTAAACTCTTGAACTTTCTTAAGTTGGAAGAGTTTCATAATATAATATCTCAAGAAATTGATAGCCTATAAGTTATTAACTTAAAAGCCATGAATCCATAAGATGCATAAAGTTCCTAATCAAAAAGACAAAATGTCTTGGATTGTATGCCCAAAAATCATGCAATAATATGCGATAAGATAAGATAACTCAGGTCATATTATTAATGTCCACAAATGACCAGATAATAGGTCAATGAGACTAGGGACTAAAATAGTGGCTAGTCAACAGTGGGGTGTCTACACACTGGACCTAAAATGCTATAAAAGTATATGAGAGAAATACTAATGTCACAATAACAAATAGTAAATCCCAAGCATTTATTTATACTGCATACCTGAAAAGAGTGATAATCTTGTATTGGTTGCTTATATGTCACTCTGCGTACATCTGGATCGTTAACTCCTACACAAAAATCAAAGCTCACTAAGAATGCATAAACTAATAAATATTAAGAAGGCCTTCGACATTACACAACTTTCTCATCTTGTGGACTAGATACTTAGTTGAATACAATATGCATGTGATGTACATACTAATGTCAGGGTCAAAATTCTCCACATTTGTAAATGAATGATGTCCAACAACATGTTGCTGCCTCCACATGAAACTGAAGGGGAAAAAATACAATTAGAACATGTCTAATTATAGCAATTTTGGGCCAATTATATCATAATTTAGTACCTTCAACACAAAACATCTACATAAGACAAACCTGCTTGCACCCACCAAATCCAAAACACTGCCCATCAAGTAACCAAGCCAATTCACATTTGAATACGCCCCTAAGTGCCCCAACAAATTGAAAAAGAGTTAGAAAGCACAAGAGCTTAAGTGTGTCATGTCTAGAACCATAAGTACATATAAGTCTTTGGGTGTACCATGGTTAGCATCATGTGTGATTGACACGCAGATGTGTGCTGCAAAATAGCCCATCACCAATGCAAACAGAAAGGAAAGAGCAAAGCATTGAGGCCTAAAGAAGGTTAGATGGTAAAAAAGCATGTATCCAGCTATTATGAGGAGGGATTTCGGCAGCATGTGCGGGTGGAAACGAGCAATCACCTGCCAATTTTAGCAATAAAATCATGTCATTACAAAGGGACAAAACTATGTCATAACCAAATATATTTTGTATCTTACATCCCATTACTTTTGGAAAAATCTAATTTTGAAAAAACAAAAGCCAAAATTCAAAATAACAAGCACTTATTCTCTTAGAAGAAAAGCAAACCTTATGCTTTTCAAAATATGCCTCCACGCGTTCCTTAAGTGTCATGTAAAATAGTTCATTCCCTGCTTCACAGTATTGAATACTAGAACATCTTAAACTATCATCCGCATCCTCGTCAACCTCCCCTATGCAATAACGCCCAAGCATCTTCCTATAATAATTAAGTTGCATTAGAGATATTGTGAGTTGAATTTGAAACTATGCAAGGTCAAAAACCCCAATAAAATTTTATAATGCTACCATTTATACAAATATAGAAAAGGCAACATGCAAATGTTGATTTCTTAGCAAATTAGAGTAACTAAGAGAAACAAAAAGAAAAGCATCTTAGAAGCTCTAATGCGTTTGAAATGAGACTTGATAATGCATCTAATGTTGTACTTGTTACCAGCTTTTGAACCAAGCCTATTCAATTGCTCACCATTATGTAATGTTAAACGAGATTGCAACTTCAACAACAAAGAGGGTCCAAAACAAACTAGCAAACTCCTCTATAATTACCGAAGTGCAAGTTAGATTGAAACAAGCAATCTTAAGAGAAACCCCCTTGACCATAAGAATAAGAGTTGGCCTACCTAGCCTCAAAGCTAATAGAAGTGTTTCAATTGATTAAATCATGTTCCAAAAACATTTCAAAGGATTGAACACTCTCTGAAATAAGACAAACACTTTAATCTATTTACTGTTACATAGTTCAAGAAATTTCTTGTAGCCCCCAATAAACATTATCTCAAAAACTTCAATTAGAGTGTCTTTGAAATCTTTGTTGTGCATTTATCCTCTAAAACCTACACCACATTAGATCCAAGAACATATGTTAAAATTTTACTTGAAATTAGGATTGCTATAACTCTGCCTTAGTTTGGAATTTAAGATTTGAAGATTTAAAAACAATTCATATTGAAGTTTGCACCCACAAAAACTTTATCAAGCCTGTTGAGATTGTACGAATTGACAACTAAATATAGACTATTCACACGAGGCTTTATATATTTTGCTACAGATAGAAATATTATAATTGACATCTTTTGAGTCCTTTAACAAATATAACTGTTGCATTGATGACATCCATTCTTGAGACAGAGCCTTCTAACTTTGAGGAGGCCACTAAAGAGCAAGTATGAAATGATACCATTGCAAAGGAGTATAACTCCATTCTCAAGAATCATGTTTAGGAGATAGTTCCAACACCTCAAGGAAAATCAATGATAGCTTCCAAATGGCTATACAAGATTAAGTATGCAGTAGATGGAGCATTAAGAAGTACAATGCCAGAGTTGTAGGTCAAGTGTTCTCCTAGAAAGAGGGAGTTGACTATGATGAAACATTTGCTCCAATTGCTAGGTATACCTACATTCGTACAATTATCTCTATCGCTTCTTGTTTTGGTTTAGCCTTTATATCAGAGGGTTGTAAACACGACATTCTTAAATGGAATGACTGAGGAAGAGGTATACATAAATCAGCTAGGAGGTTTTAACTCTTGAGATCCATGGGAAAGAGACCCACGTTTGCAAGTTGAAGAGAACCCTTTATGCACTAAAGCAAGCACTATTGAAATCTCCAACCCTAGATGACTGATATAGTTATAATCTCAAAGAAAACAAATCAAATTGAATTTATTTAACTATTGAAATTGAATTTCTGCACATAGCATCAATCACACAATAGCTGGAAAAGTAAATAGCAAAAGCATAAATGAAATACACACATACATAGACAATTTCTCCTTGAACTCAGCTTCTCATTCCTTAGATCAAAACTGACAAGGTAACCTCCACAGACTGCTAAACCAGTAGCTGTACAATCAGAAAAGTCACCCAAAAAACAGGCCTACTGAAGAGTTGTACGGCCTGCACAAAAAACAAGGAAACAACAGTAGTTGTACGGCTCTGTTGTACATATACTTGTACAACCTGTGCTATACAGCCTACTGTACGGTTCTACTGTACAACCTCCTCCTTGCTAAGCTCTGGCTCCTCCTCGCTAGATCTGCTCAATTGTGATTTACTTCTTTTATCTTGCCTTGTTTATGATTTATGAGAAACCCTAATCCCATCTTGAGATGCATGGCCTGAATTAAATCTAAATCATTAATGTACTAAATACACTTTACTAGACTCCTTAGGCTAAGTCAACTTCAAAATATACTATACCTCACTTTTTCCAAAGTGAATTACAAAAATAGAAGTAATTACCCACTTTTCCTAAGTGGTTACTTTCAAAATGTCTCGAACCACTTCCTGCATGTTCACACTAAAACCTATGCAAGAAGTTCTTGTCCGAGCTACATTTCTCAAGGATCCCTCTTAGCAAGGAAGGAATTCTGCACCAATCCAAATTTGTCTTTGAATGCTTCAAACTTCCCTTTTGCTAAGGGCTTGGTCAAAATATTAGCTACTTGTTGATCTATGTGTTGAGATTTGGGTACCTTGGAAAGTGGTCCCCATGTGTTTATGAGTCTCTAAACACAAAGGGGGAGACTATTACCCTTAATACTTTACTTTATGTTCTAATTTCACTTTGACTTAGGAGTTTAAGTAAAAAGTGAAATATGTCACTTAAGTCATAAAGTGACATTTAATTCACTTTGTGGGTGAATCAAAGGACATGAGGCAAACTAAGGAAACTTGGGAAAGTGGGTTTTCCAAGTGAGATTTTTGTATTAAATCTCACCCATTGATTAGACACGGCTAGATTGAATCTAGGCCATTGGTCTTTTAGGGTTTGGCCAAAGAGAGGCTAAAGGAGGGAAAAGGGTAAGGAGAGGCTCACTTGTCACTTGAGAGAGTTGAGTGAGGAGAGGAGGAGAAGAAAAACACTTGGGAGCATTTCTGGAGGAGAGGAGGGCACATGAGGTCAAGGATTTGAGGAGAAGCCATTGTTGAATGTGCAAGATTCCTTGGAGAATCTTTCATGGAGGTTGGGCACTAGCTTGGAGTGAGGGTGCATACTAGAGCTAGGGGGCGCACATGCTAATGGAGGGGCGCATCTTGAGAGGGGAGGTGCATTTATCTTGGGAGAGGTCACTTCCTTGAGGAGGGAGACTCACTTACTTGGTGAGGGTGCACTCTATTGCATGGAGGGCGCAAGGGTGAGTGAGGGCGCATCCTTGTATGGAGTTTTTGCTAGAGGAGGGGCGCACTAGAGCTTAGTGCGCACTAAGCCAAGGAGGGAGGCACACTTGTGAAGAAGGGTGTTAAGACCAAGGCAAAGGCAAGGTTCAAGCAAAGGGAAAAGGTAAAGGAAAGCACAAAGGAAAGAGGACTAAAGGCTTAGCAAGAGAAGAAGGGTGCACCAAGGCAAAAGGCGCCTTTGTTCAAAGGGCTAGCAGGCACATCTACAAGGGACTCCAAAGCATCAAAGAGTGGTTGCTATTGTACCAGGTTCACTTGTATATGTTTTCCTTGTTGTAAATTTTGCTTTGAGATCTTTTATATACATCTATCTCCAAATTGGTTTTCCTCGGGGGGGTTTTATCCAGGGTCATGTTGACCATAAATACTTGTGTCCAAATTCCATGCATGCTTAGTGTTTAAATCAGCGGTAGGAGCTTGTTAAGATCCTAGAGGAGTGCTATATGTTTTGAGGTTTGCATGTACTACCATTGGGTTACTAAAGTCTAAAACTACTTGCAAGGGCACCTTAAAAGAGCATATATCCATCAGTTGAGGGAAGAATTCTTGGCAGATTTGAATAGACCTGTTTGCTGTCCTAAAACAGCAGCAAGGACAGATTTGGTTGATGAAACTTAGAGCCCAACAAGAGGTCAAAGACAGACCTGTTAGGCAGCCCTCATAGTTCCCTCCAAAATCTACACTATGGGTACATACTAGATCTTTACTACTTCATTCTGAATCCTATCTCGTATGAAGTCGTTTTGATCTCTATATGTTTGGACCTTTCATGAAACACTGGATTCTCAGAGAGTTCAATACAACTCTAATTAGCACAGTATATCACCATGGGATCCAACTCTTGATCAATCAATTTTCCAAGCAGAATGGGGTTGTGAAGAGAAAAAACTGGACCATCACTGGTTTTGTCAGGGCTATGATACATGACCAGGATCTGCCTATGTTCCTTTGAGTAGAGGCATGTAACACATCCGTTTATGTGCAGAACAGGAGTACCACAGGGTATTAGGGGACAAGACTCCTGAGGAAGCATTCACAAAAGTGAAGCAAGAGATCAGACATTTGAGGATCTTTGGTTGTCCAGTATACATCCATGTGTTTGTGGAGAAGAGGACGAAGCTAGAGCCTTCAGGAGAGAAGGGGATATTTGTGGGGTACAGCGAGACCTTATAGGCTTGATCTTCATACCAGCGTTGAGGAAGACAACTGTGAGCAAAGATGTTAAGTTCGAGGATAACTTGGCATCTAGGAAGTCTCATGAGTTACCACCAGTGGCATAGGACACAGAGCAAGAGGCTCCGAAGGGAGAATAGCGTTTAGAGAGTTCCAGTTCAAGGATTCAACCATTCGAGGAGAACTTGGCATCTAGAAAGTCTCATGAGTTACCACTACTGGCATAGGACGAGGAGCAGGAGGCTCCGAAGGGAGAATAGCGTTCAGAGGCTTCCAATTCAAGGAGTCAACATTCAAGTGGGGAGGAGTTAGCCCCTTCCAGTTTTTTCAAGAGACCCAAATGCTTTGAGCAGACATTGAAGGATGTTCAGGAGCATGTTAAGGCTCCTAGGAGCATAGTCAAGAGAACAGGCCTCCAAAGAAGTTTCCAAACTTCATGGCACTAAGGAGTAATTTCATTGAAGAAGTAGCATACCATCAGGTTTATCAAGATGTTGTGGTGCAGGAAGATGTGCAGGATATTGTGCCAGGATCGGAGGGACAGCCAGTTCCAGGTGGTTGTCCCAGAAGTACCTTCCTCACTAGGAGGGAGTGTTGATGTTTGTGCCATCGAACGGGTACCTCCGCACAGGTCTAAGTGTCTAGACATGTGGAAGTAGTCCAAAGGACCTTTCAGAAACTTTGGAAATTCACTTTAATTAAAGGAATTATTAAAGCGAATGTCTTTTTATAATTAAAGTGAGTTTAATTTAGTGAAATGTTAAAGTTATTAGCATTAGTGAATTAAATTAAGCTTAGCCATTGATCTCAAGTTGCTAAAGTTATTAGCATTAGTGAATTAAATTAATGTTAGCCATTGATCTCACTTATCGAAGGGACAGCCAATTCCAGGTGGCTCTCCCAGAAGTACCTTCCTCACTAGGAGGGAGTGTTGATGTTTGTACCGTCGAACAAGTACTTCTGCACAGGTCTAAGTGTCTAGACATGTGGAAGTAGTCCAAAGGACCTTTCAGAAACTTTGGAAATTCACTTTAAATAAAGGAGTTATTAAAGCGAATGTTTTTTTATAATTAAAGTGAGTTTAATTTAATGAAATGCTAAAGTTATTAGCATTACTGAATTAAATTAATCTTAGCCATTGACCTTACAGAAACTTTGGAAATTCACTTTAATTAAAGGAGCTATTAAAGCGAATGTCTTTTTATAATTAAAGTGAGTTTAATTTAATGAAATGCTAAAGTTATTAGCATTACTGAATTAAATTAATCTTAGCCATTGATCAATGGCTAAGATTAATTTAATTCAGTAATGCTAATAACTTTAGCATTTCATTAAATTAAACTCACTTTAATTATAAAAAGACATTCGCTTTAATAGCTCCTTTAATTAAAGTGAATTTCCAAAGTTTCTGAACGGTCCTTTGGACTACTTCCACATATCTAGACACTTAGACCTGTGCAGAAGTACTTGTTCAACAGTACAAACATCAACACTCCCTCCTAGTGAGGAAGGTACCTCTGGAGAGCCACCTGGAACTGGTTGTCCCTCCAATCCTAGCACAATATCCTGCACATCATCATGCACCACAAGTGAGGTGAGATTAGATCTCACCTCGCTTGAGATTCCCTCCTAGTGAGGAAGGTACTTCTGGGAGAGCCATCTGGAACTGGTTGTCCCTCTGATCCTGACACAATATCCTGCACATCATCCTGCACCACAAGTGAGGTGAAATCTAATCTCAATCGTTAATCACTTTGGAGATTAGGGTTAGGGTTCAATTCAATACTATAAAAGGCAATCAAGGTGAAAGGAGAAGACACATCTTGGAGACATCTATTGGAGTTAGTGACTCATAGAGAGAGAAAAAAGGATTTTTTCTCAAGGAGATCTCAACAAGGGGTGAAGAAGGACTTCCATTTAGAGATCATCTCAGTCTAAAGGAGAAGGAAGCATCAACAAGAAAATCTGGTAGCAAGGACAAATCCAGGCAGCAAGTACAGCTGCAAATCAAGCCGTACAGAGCCGGAGCAATGTCGTATGCAGCAGAGAGGAATCCAGGGCGCATACATACACATCACACAGGTTCAGAAGGGCGCATACATATTTTGAGATTTGGGTACCTTGGAAAGTGGTCCCTGTTATCCCCCACTTTTAGGGTTAACTAGGAAATCATGTCTCGAGGCCCACAGGTCCTAGACATGGAGTACCAAGAGCTGGATCGACTTTAGCATGGCCCACCTTTTCTTCATTTCAGCACCTCTATCTTGTCAGCGGCAGTAGCATCCATCACCATCTGCTTGGTCTTGTGTCAGAGATGGCTCTTGCTCAATGAGGTAATGAGTCTGGGTATCATGGTATGTGTCACTTTGATCATCAAAACCCTTGAATATGTGCATCTATTTCCTTTTATTTATAACAAATGCTTGGATCTTACGCTTGCCCACTTGACCATGTCTTGGGGGATTGATAGGATGCCCTAGTAAGCCTGTGCCCGTAGGTTTTGGTTTGCCACTGGGGAGGGCTTCTGAAAAGCCATCGTCCGCTCCCATCATAACACCACTTTTTCATCTTGCTTCCCGCCCATCTATCCCTTGCACTTGTCCGAGCAATGGGTTGACCTATTTACAGGATTGCACCTTACCTCGTGGGAAGAAGGGGCTAAAGGCCCAGAAGGTAAAAGCAAGCTGGCAAAAGATAAAAGCCTAAGAATAAAACCTTGAGATGCTTTGCCCAGGGATCCCCGAGAAAGCAATAAAAGGCTTCTCAGCAAGAAACAAGAGGGACCCGTAAAAAATAACAAAACAAGACCTAGTCAGAGGATAGGGGGTCTCATCACGAGCCAACCTATTAGGTCCATGGGTACCGAGCAGTATGACATTACCACCATTTGGTTACCATGCCAGGGTAGTGACTCTTGTTTGCATGGCCAAGGGAAAGGGGGTCTCACCACGAGCTAGCCTTCTCATTTCTGCAAAAGTACTTGTGGGTAACGCTATCACCACTAGTCAACACGCTAGGGCAGTGTCCCTTGATTAGCCTCTTGAAGAAAAAGCAATAAAAAATAAAAGAAATAAAGAATAAAGGCATGGGCTTGGAAAGATTTGCATCCACGACAGGTGCAGCTCGCCTTCTACAAAACCCACAGGTAAAACCCTGCATCCTCTGCTCCCACTGCACCCACTTGCCAGGACATCCCTTGACCACCTCACCCACTTAGATGGCTCCGATGAGTTCTCTTCCGGAAACTTTCCTTTTCCAAGTGGACACTATCCCAATAGGATGCCCTGTCATTTTCTCCAAACTTGTATTGCAAGCTCGTGCAATGTCTTTGAGCTTTTAACTGATGTATTAGGGATTTTATGCAAATGTTTAATAATATTGATGATGAGATGTGATTGACATTGCTATGATCCCTGTGACTTATGAGCCCATGGAGGGCGTTGCTGTTGATGTGTAGGATCATGCTCGGCGAACAAGTACCATTTTGGACCAGCACACATGGGGAGATGATCAGTTCGAACCTCCATGGGGCTGAAGAGCCCATCAAATGGATGTTGAGACCCCATCAAGGGGCAGAGACAGGACAAAGATGGATCAGGGGCTTTGCACCAGAGAAGAGGAGGACATTCCACAAGAGGCACCCTAGCAGAGCTTGACCTAGGGGGGTTGTGCCCTCCCCACTAGAGCGTTGGCCTTGGAAGACCTAGGACGTCACCCTTGATGATCTTGATGCCATCCAACCTTGTGGACGTCTTGGGAGGCAGATTTGGCAGTGTTGGCACATGTGGCAGGTTGGAGAAGCCCAAGTAGGGCTAACGTTTTGCTCTAGGATGTTGCACTGGCCCTAGAAGGGGCTAACGTCTCCCTAAAAGGGGCATGACATCTCTCTTTAGCTTGATTAGGGTTTAATTTTGAACATTTAATGTAAAACAGTATGATTTTTAGTATTTTGGCCTTGTCAGCGTTTTCATGACCTAAAATGTAAAATTAGGTCATGGTACAGTATATATTGAGGGTTTTCACTCTCATTTTATGATCATCTTTCACTCACTCATTAGTGAGGTCTGAAATTAGTGCTACACTTAGGTTCTTTGGCTGAAATCGTGAGGCGCACTTGTTGAAGGAAGGTATTTTGGATCTGTTTTGGCATTTCTGGCATATTTCTTGATGGAAGGTGTTACAACTAGGGTTTGTTATAATGTTTCTTGGTGAAATGTAAGTGAATTTATGCAAAACTTCTTAATTGAATGATTGTATTGTTATTTCTTGCATTTATTGTTATAAATTTGCTGAATAAACCGTAGGTGACAAGCACACATTGTAGGTCCTTGTCTCATGTCCCCGTCAAGACTTTTCAGCCATTATTTGAAGAGAGAAAGAGCCTAGCCTTAGCTACACTCTTTCCCCATCTTCTCTTGCTAGTCGTTTTGCTTTTCTAAGCTAAGAAGAAGGAGACGCATCAGAGCCTAGTCCTGCTACACCTTGATGAGCCGGATTTTCTAGGGTTTGTTGGTGAAGCCTTGCCATAGCAACACGTTGCCTTGTAAACCCTCTTGTCTTAGTCTCATGCCATTTTCAGAGCTAGCCGTTTTTGCCATTGACCTAAGGAAGGAGGAGAGAGCACTAAGGCCTAGTTCCCCTACACCGAAGTGGGCCTATCTCCCCTAGGGTTTTTGTCCTTGAGGCCTTGTTGTAGCAACACCTCAAGGCTTAATCCTCCAAACCTTAGCCTTATTATCTTCCTTGATCCTTCAGCTCTTGCATCCTCCCTTTGACTCCATTAACACTAGGAAACACATTGATCTAAGACCTAGCATGTGAGTATTATGATCAAAACCACTCTCAATACTTTGAATGAAACCCTAACTATTCTAACCCTAGCCTAGGACTAACCCTACTAAYTAAGTGTTGCCGTCATCTTTTGCTATAAACATCATTGTGCAGCTAACGTTTCACTTTTGAGCAATTGAATGGTTGATTTAAGGGCATTACTTGAATGAAGTGTTGACTGTTACATTGGATGCCACGTTTTTCTCAGCATTTATTGATGAAGTGATATTGTGCATTATTGTTATTTTATAAACATTGACTTCGTCAACATTTATTATTCAATTGCTTATATATATCAGATAGTCATTAATTATATGAAGCACTAACCAAGTGAGCAAGCTTGCATATATCATTTTCTTGTTGCTTTGTCTCAGGCAGGTGTATCTCTCTTTTTGGTTATACTTTATTATTGGTTGTTAGCCGGACTATCTGCTCGATGGTGACTTGTGAGGGGGGAAACTTATCTTTATCTTACAATCCTTTGCCTTCTCAAAACCCTAGGTCACCGGGGACGTCTCCCCTGGGCCTTACCTCCCTAAACAGAAAGAACCATCCCATTGAGGTGACATTGGGTGGGATTGGTTTCAGTTACACCGGTTTGACTACTCTTCATCCATTTACTATCCTAACTACAAATTGCGCGATAACAGTCCCCTTGTGTTTGTGAGTCTCTAAACACAAAGGGGGAGACTATTACCCTCATTACTTTACTTTATGATTCTAATTTGACTTTGACTTAGGAGATTTAAGTCAAAAGTGAAATAAGTCACTTACGTCATTAAAGTGACATTTAATTCACTTTGTGGGTGAATTAAAGGACATAAAGCAAACTAAGGAAAGTGGGTTTCCTAAGTGAGATTTTTGGAGTAGATCTCACTCATTGATTAGACTTGGCTTGATTGGATCTAGGCCATTGATCTTTTAGGGTTTGGCCAAAGAGAGGCTAAAGGAGGGAATAGGGCAAATTGAGATTCATTCTTCACTTGAGAGGAGAGGAGGAGGAGAGCTCTTGGGCGCATATCTTGAGGAGGAGAAGGCGCATGAGGGTAAGGTTTGAGGAGGAGCCTTAGCTTGGGTTCTAGCTTGCATGGAGAGTCTACCATGGAGGCTTGGACATCATCTTGTGTAGGGGCGCATTCTATGGAGGAGGGGCACACATGATAGAGGAGGGCGCATTCTAGAGGATTGGGGGCACATCTAGCTTGGAAGAGGCTCCTATCTTGAGGAGAGGACTCATTCACATACTTAAGCGCACTCTAGTGTGTAGAGGGCGCACCATTGTGGAGTTTTTGCTAGAGGAGGGGGCGCACTTGAGCATAGGGGCGCACCATTACTTGGAGGGAGGCACTCTTGAGAGGAGGGCGCTTCATCAAAGGCAAAGGCAAGGTTAAAGACACAAGCAAAGGCAAGGTCAAAGAAAAGGCACAAGGAAAAGGGTCAAAGGCAAGTTAAGAAAGAAGTGTGCACCAAGGCAAAGGGCGCCTTGCTTCAAGAGGCTACTAGGGAGGTCTTCAAGGAACTCCAAGGCATTTGAGAAGGGTTGCTATTGTAACAGGTTCACTTGTTTATGTTTTCCGTGTTGTACGCTTTTCTTTGAGGCCTTCTATATACATCTACTCCAAACTAGTTTTCCCCATGGGGGGGGGGTTCCAGGGTCATGTTGACCAAAAACATATGTGTCAATTTCATGCATGATTAGAAGTGTAAATCAGCATTTAAAGTTGTAAAGATTTAGGAGGTAGTGTTATTTGTTTTGAGTTTATTGCATGTGCTAACATTGGGATAATAAAACACTTGCAAGGGCACCTCAAAAGGACACTTAACCACCAAAACTGTGAGCAAAAAGTACTTGATTGTTTGCTGTCCTAAATCAGGAGCAAAGGACAGTCTTGAAGATAAAACTTAGAGCCAAAAATCAGGTCAAGGACAGATCTGTTTTGGCAGCCTCATAGTACCTCACAATTTCTACATGGTATCAGAGCCAATGGTGGCTTAGACTTGCTTATTTTGAGCATTCAGTGGACAGTTTTGAGACAGCTTAGTGGGCATATTTTGGACAGCGTGTTGACAGTTTTGTGGACAGATTTGTTGACAGTTGCAGAACTGATTTTTTGACACTTGTGGGCAGCCTCTTTTCACACCGGTGTGGACAGGAGTGAGGTTGTATTTGACAACCTCTTTTCACACCTATTTGCTAGGAGTGAGGTTGTGGTGTTACTGCCTCTTTTCACACCTCTATTGACAGGAGTGAGGCAGTACTCTTGTGTTGTTTTAGCATCAGTGTGAGCTTTATTGGACAACCATGTCGATGCCCCAGATGCGGGCAGAGGATAGGCTAGATGGAGCTAGCAATTGGTCCCCTTGGAAGACTAGGATCATTTTCATCTTAGAGGACCTTGAACTATGGGATATAGTTGAGCCTCCTGTTGTTGTTTCTCCTGCCACTGCTCCTGTCATGGTGACAGAGTTTAGGAAGAAGAACAACAAGGCGAAAAGGACTATTTGTGACGGGGTGAGACACCACGTCATTCCACATTTGACTGGTAAAGACTATGCATTTGAGATGTGGGATTCTCTATGCAAGCTTTACCAAAGTCCAAACCAGAACTAGTAGATAGTTCTGCAAGACAGGCACAGGAGCACTAAGATGCTCGATTCTGAGTCGGTTACATCATTCCTTAGCAGATTCACTCAGATCAAAGATGAGCTTGTAGTCGTTGATGAGATAACGGATCCAGGCTTTATGGTGAGGACAACCTTAAACAGCTTTACCAAACCATGGGGTCCATTTGTTCCAGGTATAGTTGCCCGAGAGGATATGCCTACCTGGGATGATTTCGTTCAGGAGGAGACGAGACTCACCTCAGAGTCCTCAAGACAGCAGCAGATTACCCAGGGTGATGAGGACCTTGCTCTGTGGACTAAGGGCAAGAAGAAGACCGGCAGAGGTGCTAGACAAGGTCCCAAGGGAGGGGCCAAACCACAGCAGAGTAGCAGTGGGCAGGAGAGAGACATGAGCACAGTGAGATGCTTTGCTTGTGGAGAGATGGATCACTATGCAGGACAGTGTCCCAAGAAGAGGAAGAAGAAGCAGCAGGATGACACTGCAGCGATAGCAAAGGAGATTGAGTCTGTTGCTCAATATGAGAGGGAGTGTGCGTTCGTCAGTTCCTTGTCAGTTGTTACACCATCCAACATCAAGTGGAGAGACAGAGTTGAAGAGGACCTATTGACTCATAGTAGTGATTCAGAGGGAGCTCAGACTCAGTTTTCATGGACGCCATCATCAGGGGTGACTGGTCCACCCAGGACAGCTTCAGTTTCAAAGTTGTCGAGACAAAGGGTTGGTGTAGGGGATTCAAAGCATCAGAGATTGATGAGGAGGAGGAGCAGAGCACCACAGAGACATGAGCCTTGTTGAGATTTGGGTACCTTGGAAAGTGGTCCCCTTGTGTTTGTGAGCCACTAAACACAAGTGGGAAATACTTTGTACCATGTACCATGTACTTTATGTCTAATTTCACTTTGACTTAGGAGATTTAAGTCAAAAGTGAAATTTGGTCATTTTAGCCTAAAATGACTATTAATTCACTTTGTGGGTGAATTGAGGGACATAAAGTGAAACTATGGAAACTTAAGT
>JASDQU011026507.1:2521-13479 GCA_032191745.1 Picea mariana
GAGTGGGAAATTAAATCAAACAAAATGCTTACAATCCACTTACAAAAAGGAAATGATTTCCATCATGCATGCAATAACAAAATGGCGCCAATATCTATTGGGAAGTAAGTTCTTGATACACACAGATCATAACAGTCTCAAGTACTTGTTACAACAAAATACATTGTCAACCGAAAAACAAAAGTGGATAGATAAAATTTCCACGTTTGATATGGAAATTATACATAAAAGAGGAAAAGACAACATCGTGGTTGATGCCCTATCACGAAAAGATGAAGAAACACAAGTTTTTTCAATATCGATAGCCATCTCAGAATGGTTGGATGAAATCTGAACTAAGTATGCAAAAAACTTGTAGACTTGCTCTATAATCAACAATTTAAATCAATATCCTAAGTTCAAATGGAAAAACGACATCTTATGGTATAAAGGGATAATCTACTTAAATAACAACTCAAAATTTAAAGCCAAGGTTCTTCAAGAATCTCATGATTTCCCAGCTGCACGTCATGTAGGATTTTTCAAAACATACTATAATGCACGAAGATCATTTTTTTGGAAAGGGATGAGTGCAGATATTCGAAAATATGTAGAAGAATGTGATCTCTATCAAAGGAACATGAATGAAAATGTGTTGACCCCTAGGTTACTCCTCCTGTTACACATTCCCAACCAAGAATGGGAAGAAATTTCAATGGATTTCATCGAAGGACTACCCATATCCGATGAAAAAAGATAAAATATTAGTATTAGTAGACCGACTAACTAAGTATGCACACTTTATTGGAGTAAGGAAAACAGATTTAGCAAAACAAATGGCTGAAATATTCTGTAAAAATATTTACAAACTACATGGGTTCCCTAAAGTTGTCATCAGCAATAGAGATGCCAAATTTAAAGGGAATTTTTGGAGAGAATTTTGCAAACAAATTGGAACCTCTCTCAATATGAGCTCATCTTACCACCCTCAAACAGATGGTCAAACATAAGTCATCAATAAATGTTTAGAAACCTATCTTCATTGTTTTATCTCCGAAAAACAAAATAAATGGTTTCAATGGTTGCACCTTGTTGAGTGGTGGTATAATTCTGCTTATCACACATCAACTAAAATGACACCTTTCCAAGATATTTATGGTTATGAACCTCCATCATGGAAGGAGTTGGACACAAACCACATAGAATTTGCGTCAATAAAATACCATTTTGACGAAAGTCATAAAATCCTTGAGTTACTCAAAGAAAACTTTACGGTTGCAAGGAACCGAATGAAGCAACAAGAGGACCAAAACCGAACAGAAAGAGAGTTCGAATTAGGAGACTGGGTATTTGTGAGACTTCAACCTCACAAACAGTTATCCCTTAAACAACATGGGAAGAATAAATTGTCTCCAAAGTTTTACGGACCATATCAAATAAATAGAAAAATCAGTCACGTAGCTTACCAGTTGGATTTACCAGATAAAAGTCGTATCTACAACGCCTTTCATGTATCGTGTCTAAAGAGAGTATTGGGGCAACAACAAAAGGCACAAACTATACTTCCTATGTTGGATGAGGAAGGAAGAATCATTTTAGAACCCAAAGCCATTATCGCCACCTGGGAAAAGAGATTATGTTCTCGAGTAATCAAGGAATATCTTATTAAATGGAAAAATCTATGGGAAGAAGATGTTGGATGGGAGTCAAAGAACTTCCTCCAGTTACATCCTTCCTTATCATTTCTTTGAGGACAAAGAAAAATTTAAGGGAAGGGCAATGTCACAATAAATAAATAATATAATATAAAGACATTAAAATAATAAATAAAAGTAAATTAAACATTAATTTAATAAAAGGTCATGGCTAAAAGTCATGACTCTTCATAAACCCATAAAGGACATATATATATACGCAGGCCCTATCCTTGTAATATCATCATTATTTTACAATCAATTATATATATATATATATATATATATATGGATTTAGAGTGAACTGTTCATTACGAACCCTTGTGCCCTTCACATCAAATTGCCCAAGGGGATAATCTCATTGGCTACAAATGGGTCTTACAAACAAAGTGTAGGGTAAGTGACTCCATTGATAAGTATAATATGAATTTGTTAGAAAAATGGTATGCACAACATGAAGCTGTAGATTTTGAAGGGATATTTGTGTCGACAACAAAAATAGTCACAATCATATTAGTGTTGACATTAACAACACAATTTTGTTGTATTATCCATCAAATTGATGTGAAGAATGTGTTCTAGAATGAAGATATTAGGAAAGAGGTCTACATTACTCAACTTGAAGAGTTTTAGGGGGAAATGAAGGAGCAATTGGTTTGTATGTTAATTAAGCAGTATATGGTTTGAAGTTGGCACCAAGGGCATGGTACCTCAAGATCAATGAGCATCTAAGATCAAGTTCTTGTCAAAGGAGTGCTTTGGATTCATATTTGTACATCAAATGGATAAATAAGTGCATCATAATTCTTGTTGTTTATGTAGATGAACTTATAATCATTAACAGTAGTGAAGGTACAATTGTTGAAGTGAAATGAGACTTACATGTAACTATTGAGATGATACAGTTGGGATTCTACATTACTATCCTTTTTGGAAGTAAGGGAAAAGGAAGATAACCTATTTACTTCTCAAAGAGATTCAGGATGATTGATTACAAACCATCAATAATTTTATTAGAAATTAGTTTGAATCTATCTACAAAGGAGGATCCAAGGGAGGTAGATACTACCCTGTATATATAACTGGTAGGAAGTATGATCTATCTTACTTATGTTAGTTCAAACATTAACTTTGTAGTAAATATTATTTCTAGGTACATGACTACATCGAAATTTGTGCACCGGAACACCACAAAGAGAATACTAGAGTATACACAAGGAACTCAAAAGTTTGGTGTGGAGTTTGTTAGGAATGATAGTTTTTGTTTTATAAGATCCATATATTTATATTGGGAAGTTTCACTAGATAACATGAAATTTACTTATGGGTATGTGTTCAAGTTGGGTTCAAGGGAAATCTTGTGGACTAGAAAGAAATAAACGAAAGTTGCACATCATCCATAGAGGCATAATACAATATTGTTGGAGGGGTTTCATTTGAAGTGGTATGGATGAGGAGGATCATGGAGGATACAAGAGTTCAACAAAATGGAGAAACTCCCTTGTACTGTGATAATCATGTCATTTTTAAGTTCGTGAAAAATTGAGTTTATCATTCGAAATGAAGATATGCATATCCATCACCACTTGATTTTAGAGGAGGTGCAAAGTAAAGAGATTAATATTTTATATTTTCCTTCTTGAGATTATTTGGTATATGTAATCACCATGCCTTTGTCTAAAGATAAATTTGTAAAGTTTTAGCATGGTTTAGTCATGGAAATTGATATGTGTGTGTGTGTAAATCCATTTCCATGTTGACATCCTATCCATTGAAGAGTCAAGTTTGTTCTTAAAAGTTGCCATGACACATTCATAAGTCATGCATTATAAATATCTATTTTTGGATAATAAGGGTCAAGGTATCAACTCCTTCTCTAAGAGAAGAAGAGTGAAAGAGCTTGACAAACAAATAAACAATGGATTTACTCTATTGTCAGTGACAAACTTGGTGTAAAGGTCAAAACATCCATCATTAAGTGGGGGTGTTAGAGTATAATGACCAACATTGTATATATAAAAAAAAAATCATAGGCCTAGGTAGAAGTTAGTGCAAGTAACTTTGTTTAATATAAGTTAATCAAGGTGGAAAAGTAAATAAGTCATTAAGGTGTTAAGACATTTATGTGTAAGTTTTGGAATTTATCTCTCAATAATTTATATATTTTCTTATTTTATAATGAAATATGATCTTGTGTATGTCAATTGGATCTAGCTCAGGTGGTTGAGAGGAATGATTGTTATTCTCCACACCCAGGTTCAATTCCCACAAGTGGCATGTTGAGCTCTTAATAATTATATTTTTGTGATACCCTTGATTCTTGTGTTGACAAAGCCTCAAGCATTTGTAGAATCCAGTTTTCCCTAGGTACCATCCTCAGAATGAAAGGGAGTGTCAAGTGGTTTTCCCATGGATATGTATTTCAATAAATATGATCTTGCATTGTACATATTTATCTCTCCAACGATATTTAACATCTTATCTCTTTAAAATTAACGTATTTGGACAATCAAGGGTAATTAGTTCCAACTTTTGCAATCATCTTGAGTGTAGTATGTTGAGTTTCCTAATAGATTTTGTAAGCATGCTCTTCATTCTTATCCTTGTTGTGAAACACATCCCTTATACATAATATAAAGGAAATGGTTTTGTCTATGGCGTAAGCACAATGTCATATTTATATGAAAATTTTGGAAATGGAGGGGCTCATGTAATATCTCTCCTTTGTATAGGTAGGTTTAATACCCACGTTTTGGAATGGAAAGGATCATCCTTGCATTTTCAAAATGGGAGAAAAGTGATACTTGTTAGACATTACATGGTGACAATAAGCACTCATTTGGCATTATTGTTTTCCCTTATCATTTTTCTCAACCTAAGATAATGCCTCCATTAGAATAAACTTAAATGTAAAATGAAAGAAATGTGTAATTCCACTTAACATTGTATGGGCTCCCCGAGTATTGTAAAGACTTAATTATTCATTTTTTGTTAATTTTTTTTGGCACAAGAGTCATGGCCATACAAAGTTATTTATATAAAAAGGGAAATCCCACAGAGATGAGATAACTTTATTTAGGGACATTTAGTATGAATATGGATGTCAATAAGATTTCATGATGCAATTAGGAACCTTGTTGGATTGATCCATGTTTTTTTAAGCTAAAAACCATATCGGTATTTCACATTAATATACAAAAAGAGACAAATACATCAATTGTTGGTAGAGGCATACCTTAAGAGGAAACCAATTCCTCTACCAGTGTGGTGCTATCATAGTTGGTATTACTATCCATTAACATAGGGTTTATATCCCTCAAAACAAGATCTTCATACCCATCCTTATTCATCTAAAACAACAACCTATATGATAGTAAACAGAAACAATAAAAGTATTAAGCCAACAGGGGAGGTGGACTCTCCTCCACAGCCAATTCCAAGATCACATCTCCATCGATTTCCTTCTCCTACAATGTCTCGAAAGGTTGAGGTTCCTCAATAATTTCTATTGGGTGGGATTGTCTTCCCATAGATACCATAGAGTCCTCCACCTTCTACTTTCCTTTCTTCTCTTCCTCCATCGGGGTGATTATGATGCCAATTCCAAAGAAGCCTTGCATATTGCATCAAATTTCGCTTCAAAAACTCGAATGGCGTGGAGTACATTCTGCTGCTCATCCTGCTTCTTCTCAATTTCCTAGGAAATCATTTCCTTTACTATCCAATATACTTCATGCATCCAAAATTATTTTGTCTCCTGGTGCGTGAAAAATCAGGGTCTAACACCTAGAGACCTGCCTCCTCCACTAGTTGTTCATCCATCATCTTGTTTCACATGTTCCAGACTCCTCCTTCTAACTTATCAACCTACTCCTTCACAAAGTAGGATAAATTCTCCACGAAAAGGCACTCTACCTCCTATTGGACATTGGGTTCAACACTTCCTGCAAGTTTCGCGACATGGGTTAACCCCCTCTCTTGGATCCCAACTCTGATGATTGTGGCAGATACTAACGTCTGCAATTTTTGGTCTAATGAAAATCGTAGTCCAACAAATGGTATCAGAGCGATAGGTATCAAGTTCAAAACTCGCCTGACACACGTTGGGCGAAAGATTGTTGGAAATTGGGTTCAACGTTTCCCGTGAGTTTCGCGACATGGGTTAACCCCCTCTCATGGATCCTAACTCTTGCGATTGTGGTGGAGAATAATGCCTGTAGGTTTTGGTCTAACATCAATCGTAGTCCAAAAACTCCCATGCTTCTCATTTTTCTTGCATTATTGTTGGTGATTTCCTCGTTGAGGTCACCTTTCTTGTGGTTCCAACCACCAAACCTTTTCCCCCTCAAGCCCCTCGAAATGACCTTGCCACCATCTCAACCCAATAAATATTCCTTCCAATCAACAACTCTCATCTTTGATCTCCCACTCCCAATCATCCAAATGCAAGACTAAAAATACAACATGGTCTACACCACTCCAACCTGGATTCTTCATTGTCCCCTTAAGATTCCTTTGAATCACAACCACCCACATAATCCCACAAACAATCCCAACACTAGGCATCCAAACTGAGCACCACCCTTGCACCCACACTCTTGACAAAACACAAACTAGTAGTAATAAATAACAAGCCAAGATGGATAGGTCGTTGAGCTTTCGGACCTAGGAATTCCCTGAGAAGCTCAAACACCTACCTCTATCATTTTCCTCTACCTTCAAAACAAATTTCCTAAAACCAAACAGTTTCCCTTCCCTAATCTCATCGTTTGATAAATCCTGACTCCATTCCCTTCTATAATTCTCATTTCTACGTCCCCCTTCATGGAATTAAAACCCTCCCAATCGGTTGCATTAATCCATGATATCCCTTCCTTTCTTTCATTTTTCATTGCATTTCAATGCTAGTACTACTCCATAATCCTAATAGTTATGGAACTTATTTTCACAATGAATGGGGGTTGTCCCATCCCTTCTCCCTTTTATAACCTTTTCCAACCCAAAATATAAGTGCCTTCCATTTGTCTCCCCATTCCTCATGTCATTACCTACATACCTGGTGGCGGTGGAAGGACATGCCTCGGTTGTCTTCTCCCCACTCATTATCACCTGATATGGGATGGATTCATCCATGTTAAACATATGGATATTTCAAACTTTTCTTAAGAGTGGGACATTTTTCCAAGCCATATTAAATGGTTGATCATGAGTTTGATAATGTTATCTGTTCCTTTTTATGACACTTGAAATAATAGATGATGGCCACAACATGTTTGAATGAAAAGTTGTTATTTTTGTTTTTCCATTATCATTTTCATAGAGTTTTACTTGCTACACTATGCAATATTTCTCTTCATTTAAAAATTTCTTCTTGCTCATTTGTTCTTGTTCTTAGAAATTTGGGAATACTTTCAGGAAAATTTCATCATCTTTCTTTATAACATTTTCAACCCATAGCAAGAGACTTGAAATTTTATTCTAAAAACTAGATAACTTAATCTTTAAAGATACATTGCATCTTTATATATTGCTCTATGATTTCAATAGTTGTGATATTTTTGGTGATAGTGTGACTCTATAGGTTGAGATTTATCACATGTGTCTAAGGGGATGATTTCCTTCCTTGTATTTTTTTAAGGGATTTTTGAAATTGGTTAACCAACATGTTCCTTTATTTGTGTATTAATGAAGAAAAACAATTTTTATGTTAAATGGAATCCCAATAAATGTTTTCAAAAACTCGTTAATGAAAAAAAGTCACACTTTAAAATTGGCAATAAATTCAGAGCAATTTTACTTCAAAATATTAATCATTGGAAAAAATGGGTTTGTGGAACTTAGATTACATTCGAAGAGTTTAAAGAGAAGTTTCTTCAATATGAATAAAATTGAAAATGGACCACACATGGAAGTTGATGACATTATCCTCCAACAATTAAACTTACTAGATATTCTAAGAAAACATTACTTTGGATTTGATGTTTGAATAAAGTTAAAGATGAAAAACAAACAATGGTTATTATAGTTTTCATCCTTTTTTAAGACAGTGAAAGCTTTGTTTTACTACTAAAAAGTTTCAAGAAAAAATCTACTTGAAATCATGTGATTAAAGAAAAACAATGAGGGTTAATATTCTTGAAGGTTGTTTGTGTAACACTTCATGCTAAAGGGGTGGTAGGTGTTGATAGTATCAATCTGGATCTTGGAGGAAACCTTGAAGCAATATTTGCTTGGGGTCAAGGAGAATCCATGGATAATCATGTTGAAGCTTATCCACTCCTTCAGGACCTTCACTTAGCAATTGAATTGGGTCTTAAGAATATGGTTATAATAGGTGACTCAAGCACAATTATTAAATTGATGCTCTCACAATATCCTTCCTCTGACAACCAAGTATCTTCCTTTATAGCTCACTCACATAAAGAAGTCAACAATTTCCAAAAAAAATTCTTTATCATATCCTCTAAGAACATAACCACCAAGCGGATGTTTTAGAAAATGAAGTCACCTATTCAAAAATGGGTGTGCTTAGAAAAAAGAGGTTTTGTCCTTCCAATTGGTTCCTTAACCCATCAACTTTCAAACTGAGGTATGTTACATCTCATTAATGCAAAATATCTCACAATATTTAATGCTTTGGATTGCATATGAGGTGCAAAATTTGAAATGGTTAATCCCTGCATCACATGCCCGAACTTAAATCTGGTTTGCCTCTTCAAATATGAAACTATCTTTATCACCAAAATTGTGGGATAATGTGTTTCAAATTGGGATATTACAAGGTTGTTTGGAGCTATGATTCCATATCTAATCTCCGCCTGGTAAGAACCTCACTTTGGTTTTGGTAATTTTTATGGAATTTATGCTCAAAGGTTCTTAGATCAAGTTTTTCTCTGTGGGTGAAGTCTTTATTTCATTGGCTATTGGAAATTTGTTGTGTGTATGAATTTCTGGAATTGGTTTATCCTTGGAGTCTTGGTTATGTTTAGATGATTATATTGCCTTTCACATTGTTTCTTGGGATGTTTGTGGTAGCTATTCCTTTGTTTTCTTTGGTTTCATTTGTAGGCATTTGTTCTTTGTTGGTATTTTGGGCATTTTCATTTAGGGGCCTAGTCTCTACAATTTGCATCAAATTGGGCATCCTAGTCCATGCAACCTGGAGACGTTAGATAATATTCTAGTTCTATTAGGTTGGTTGTGTGGTGGGGTTTTTCTAGTGCTTTGGATACATGTTTTTAAACTAGGGAATTCCAAGAGTTGGTAGTTTTTCTCCACTCTACACTTTGACCCCATGGATTACAAATAAACACAAGAACTTTAAAGAGCTATTCGTTGGAATGAAGAGTCCATCCAATGTAATTGGATTTCCATCTTCTTTGTGACATCAAAAGTTCACAAGAATGAGCCTCACTATACTTTTCATATTTCCGTAATCATGAACATATTGGTACAAAAAAAGAAACAAATTGACTCTCTCGAGGTAGAATGTAACAAGATAAGGAATTTGGTGCTCAATATAAGCAAGGGGTCACAATCAACAACGTCAAACTACAAGATGTCTACAAACTCTGTTCACCCGGAGCTCAAGGAAGATGACATTATTCACCAAATTTTTGAGGATATGGACATTAGAAATCACGATTCTCATCCTACCAATTTGGGGATGAAGAGGCTAACAATCACCATGTTTTCCACTAAATCTTATAGTTTTCAAAACAATCAGAATTCTAGATGTTTTCTTAATATGGTATACATGTAATAACTGTTACGATGAAATAATTTTGGACATTTGCATGCTCTATTTTCATCATATAAACACATTTTGTAAACCTCGTTGTTTATCTACAACTACAACACTTTTAATATAAATTTCCCTAGTTTCTTTTAAAATAAAATAAAATAAAAACTTCATAATAAAACATGAAAACCTTAATATCTCATTCTCTTTTAATAAAGATTAGATTTTAAAGGAAAATAAATGATTGCAACTACATATTGGAGAGAATTTTGAAGAAAGGGGATGTTATAAATCCTACTCAATATGAAAAATAAACATTAAGGGAAATATGAAGAAAATTAGACCAACTCCTAAAAAAGAGACAATTTCTAGTTAAACCCCTACAAATTCATAATATAAGTTTTGGTTAGATGAGAACTAAAATGATTTTTATTAGGATTGTATATGATTTGTTCCTTTTCATTTATGGGGAACTCTTGTAGTAATTTGAAGATTGCTAATAGAGATGTGTCCCCTAAAGAGCTATGGGATGTAGTTATCCAAAGGATATATAAGAAATTTTACAAATGGATTACAAATCCCATGACCTTGGTTGTAAACTTACATATCTATACCAAAACATTGATTTCCATGCATGTATACAACTTATCTTGTTGGATCCCATCTATTAGTTCCTACCAAAGGTTAAAAACAATTCTTAGGATTTTTTTTGGGTCCAAACCTAGTGGTGGGAATGCCTTCAATAGAGTTAGTTGGAAAAAATATTTCCTTGATAGGGAATGGGAAGGAATGGGAATCATTCCTACTCATACCTAATCCTAATCACTTCGCCAAAAGTGAATTATCCAAGAAATTGAAGGTAAAGAGGGCTAGAAAATGATTCTTAGAAACTGCATAAAATCATGATCTCCTTTATGAAAGAATTCTTGGAAAGGCCTAAATTTGAAAACACTACTTACTACTCTAGCCCAAATTAAATTTAAAGGGATGTTTGTTGCAAACAGTATTCTAAAAGAAAGATAAGCAATCAAGTGTGAGCTCCTTGGAAAGGTAACTAGATTAGAGAAAGTCTCTCCTATAATGAGGACACCATCTATTGGTCACACTTTCTACTAAATAATTGTAACTCCCTGGTATAAATTTCTTGTTTCTCTTCCAAATGCATATTTCACAAGGTGTCAAAAATGTTAGAAACCCTTTTGACACTCAAGTTAGGGATTGCAAGGTCTGGTCAAATTTGAAAGCAAAATTTGGCATGTCCAATATAGATAGATTAGTTTTGGAGAAGGTCAAAAGTAATAGCGTAGATGACATTTTAATCAAGTTAGATATATAAGCTCCAATAGCCTAGTGGAAGGAATATATATTAGAGATGGTACCATACCAAGGCCTTACCAAATTAGAAAAACAATCCAAGGAGAACATGATGTAAACTAAAATGGACAAGGAAATGAGTAAACAAAGGGCCTAAGGATCGCAATGTCATATATTAAAAGAACAAGTTATTGGACTATAAATATAATTTGAATAAATAACATAAAATA
>JASDQU011026508.1:19262-31949 GCA_032191745.1 Picea mariana
TCCCGGGCCACAAGTGTAAGGAACAAAAGTTGTTTATGGCCATCTCCGAGGATATTTCGAAAGAGGATATTGAAACTCCCCTTGTGTCTGAGTCACATGAAACCCCTGACATAACCCCTCCCTCAGACCCTCCCGAAGTAGAACCGGTCATTTCCATCAATGACCTCACTGGCTTCTTCACTCCCCAAACCCTCAAGCTAATCGGTTACATCAAGCATCGGAAGGTCATCATTCTAGTTGATAGTGGAAGCACCCATAATTTTATTCATTGTAGCATTGCCCAAGAAACTCATTGCTACATCCATGCCGTCAATAATTTTCAAATCATTATTCCCAATGGTGGCTCCATGAAATGTGGAGGGCGTTGTGAAAATGTGCATCTCCAAATTGGTGACTACCACCTAAAATCTCATATGTTTTCTATCGACATGGGCAGTTATGACATTGTGTTGGGTGCAGACTGACTAAGGACTTTGGGTCCCATTCTCATGGATTTTAAGAAATTAACCATGCAATTTGACCAGGAAGGCCACCAATATAAGTTCCAAGGAATCACCGCCGGTTCACCTGAGATCATTAGTTCCCATCGCATGGAAAAGCTGCTCAAAAAGGGTCATTCTGGTGTTATTTCTCAACTCCATGCCATACAAGCAACAGAAACACCCTCGGTGCCACAAGACCTCCAAGCCATCATTTCTAAACATCAAGTGGTCTTTTCCACTCCCCAGGGACTCCCTCCTTCATGTGGTGTTCATGATCATTTCATTCCCCTTGTACCTAGAAGCCTTCCTCCCAATATATGTCCGTATTGTCACCCCTTTTCCCAAAAAAATGAAATTGAGAAAATGGTCCAGGAACTCCTTAATGTGGGCGTTATCCACCCTAGTACGAGCCCCTAATCTTCTCCTGTGGTCATTGTCCTAAAGAAAGAATGTTCTTGGCGAATGTGTCCTGACTTCCGTGCCCTCAACAAACTTACCATTAAAGACAAATTTCCCATTCCTGTCATTGATGACCTCCTGGATGAACTGAGTGGTGCCCAATTCTTTACTAAACTTGATCTTCGTTCGGGCTACCACCAGATACGTATGAAAGAGGCAGACATTCCCAAGACTACCTTTAGAACTCATGAGGGCCACTATGAGTTTTTGGTCATGCCCTTTGGCTTGTGTAATGCCCCCTCCACGTTCCAAAGCCTCATGAATCATGTCTTCTGTCCTTTTCTCAGTCATTTTGTCTTAGTTTTCTTTGATGATATCCTCATCTATAGCAAGACCTGGACGAAACATCTTTCTCACGTGGATCGAGTTCTCCATCTACTCTTTCAGCACCAACTTTTCCTAAAACAGTCTAAATGTGCTTTTGGCGCCTCAGAAGTAGAGTACTTGGGTCATTTGGTTGGCAAGGATGGCGTCAGGGTGGATCCTAAAAAGATTGAAGCTATGCAAGACTGGACTCACCCAAAGACTCTCAAAATCTTGCGTGGATTTCTGGGCTTAACAGGTTATTATCGCAAGTTTGTTAAGAATTACGAAAAGATTGCAGCACCTCTCACTGCTCTCCTAAAAAAGAACTCTTTCACTTGGACTCTAGTTGTTGCTCAAGCTTTTCAAACCCTGAAGATGGCCATGTGAACCACTCCAGTCTTGACCCTTCCTGATTTCACAAAGACCTTTGTCTTGGAATGTGATGCTTCAGGGAAAGGAATTGGTGATGTCCTTATGCAAGAGGGTTGGCCTTTGGCCTTTACTAGCAAGCAACTATCTGAACGAAATTGGGAAAATCTATCTATGAAAAGGAAATGTTGGCTATTCTGCATGCCGTTGATTTGTGGCACCCTTATCTATCGGGGCAACGCTTCCGAATTAAGACAGACCATCAAAGCCTCAAGTATTTTATGGAACAACGCATTTCCTCCCCGAAGCAACAAAAATGGGTAACTAAGCTATTTAGCTATGATTATGAGATCATTTACAAGAAAGGCAAAGAAAATGTGGTTGCGGATGCACTTTCCGGCAAATATGAAGATGAAGGATCCTTTTTTTCTCTTTCCTTCATTGTACTAGATTGGCTCCAAGTCGTTCGCCAGGAATGGCTACAAGATCCCAAAAGTTCGTAGCTGATCCAACAATTGCAGTCCAGTGCTCCAACTCCCCCAGCGTACTCTTGGCTCTATGACGAGCTTCGATACAAAGGCCGTTTGTATTTAAGTAAATAGTCAAAGCTTAAATCCATGGTAATTTCTGAGCTTCATGCTACACTAACAGCGGGGCACTCCGGGTTCACCAAAACCTATGACAGGGTCAAACATTCTTTTTTCTGGGATGGTATGAAACAGGACATTCGTAATTTTGTCGCTGAATGTGATGTGTGTCAATGCAACAAGGGAGAAACAATCAAATCTCCGAGCACACTACAACCGCTCTCGATTCCACCTGCTATTTGGAAGGACATATCTATGGATTTTATTATAGGCTTACACAAATCGGGAAATAAATCAGTCATGATGGTGGTTGTTGATCACCTTTCCAAGTATGCTCATTTATGCACTCTTCAACACCCGTTTACAACATCCACGATGGCTCAAATTTTCATGGATCAGGTCTTCAAACTTCATGGGATGCCACACTCTATTGTTTCTGATCGCGACCCAACTTTCACAAGAAATTTTTGGAAAGAAATGTTCAAGCTACAAGGCACCTAATTGCATATCAGTACAGCTTATCATCCCCAGACTGATGGTCAAACAAAAGTTCTCAACAAGTGTTTAGAAACATATTTGAGGTGTTTTTCCTCGGAAAAGAAAAATCAATGGGCTCAATGGTTACCCCTAGCTGAATGGTGGTACAACACTTCATACCATACAGCTACACACATGATTCCTTTTGAAGCGGTATCTGGACATAAGCCACCTTCAATTCTCTCATACTTACCTGGTGTCTCGAAGGTCCATGCATTTGACCAAACACTTACAGTTCGAGAGGCTAGTTTTCATACCCTCAAAGAGAATTTGGTCATGGCATCGAATCGCATGAAGCAACAAGCATAATAAGGTCGCTCTGAACGTTAATTTGAAGAAGGGGATCAGGTGTTTCTTTGCCTGCAACCTTACAAGTAGAATTCCTTCAAGGCCGAGCATTGTCAAAAGCTAATGCCCAAATTTTATGGTCCTTATACAGTTCTCAAGCATGTGGGATAGGTGGCCTATCAGTTAGCGTTGCCCAGTTATTCGAAGCTACATCATGTTTTTCATGTTTCCTGCTTAAAGAAGGTGATCGGAACTAAGTGCCAAATTCAAACCAACCTTCCCGAGTTAGTCGAAGAAGGATCCATTTGGCTACAACCACAAGCAGTTTTTGACCAGCGTGAGCGTCACTTGCGTCAGAGAACCATCAAGGAAGTTTTAATCCAATGGAAAGATACAACTCCATCAGATGCCACTTGGGAACCACCTATCATTTTGCAGCAATTTCCACATCTCAAGCCTTGAGGACAAGACTGTTTTTAAGGGGGAGGACATGTTAGGGTCCTAACCCACACATAGATAGAACAATATATTCGGATGTAATAAAGGTCAATATTAATAAGGCCTTGCAATAAAATAGAATAAGTCAAATGTAAGAAGACCTAATAGAAGCTTCCGCTTCTAGAAGGATCTTCCTCTAGATACTTCTTTTGATAGACATATTTAGTATAAATAGGAGTCGAGGGTATGAGAACCCTAGCTTGGAGATTATTGTAATAGAGCTCTGCTCAACTGGAGGTTTCCCCCTCGAAGAGGCCCATCAACATTGCTCTCAAAATCAAAGTGTTATTTCTGTTGTTATTCTTATATCATTTCCGTGTTATTGTGGTGATTAATCTGGTTATATTGTTGTTATTCTACCATTTCTAGCATTTTATTTATGTTCTGCATACTTTTTATATTTGGTATATTACAGTGTTAACTCATTTTATGACAAAACTTCAAGAAAGTCATTGCAATGCAGCAAAGGTAGTACTCAGGTATCTCAAAGGAACAATTGATTATGGTATTAAATATACTGATTCATTTGATGTTGAGCTGACAAGTTACTCAGATTCAGATTGGGTTGGCAATCGAGATGATCGAAAATATACCACATGTTATGTGTTTGACATTGGATCTGAGATTGTTTCATGGAGCAGTGAGAAGCAACCTACTATGTCTTTGTCTTCTATTGAAGCATAATATAAAGCTTTGTGTGCAGCAACTTGTGAAGTTGTTTGGTTGAGAAGACTTCTTCAAGATGATGGAGAAGAACAAAGGAAACCTACAATGATAAAATGTGATAACCAGAGCTCAATCAAGCTGGAGAATAATCTGATTTATCATGGGAGGACAAAGCATGTTGATGCTCAGTTTCATTTTGTTAGAGAGAAGATGCAGTCTAATGAAGTGGCTCTTATGTATTGTAATACTTGTGAAAATGTTGTTGATATTTTCACTAAGCCTCTTGGAAATATTAAATTTGAATTGTTTAGGGAGATGTTAGGTGTGGAAGTCAACCCTTTCTCCATTAAGGGAGAGACTTGGAATAATGGAGAATAGTCTAGAATTACTATTCTTACATAGTTGTTATGTAGTTAGGATTGGATCTTTTATTGGCATCTCGATCCTATTTGTTAGGAAGTTGTTTCTCTCCCTCTACATAGATTGAAAATTTTCGCCCCTTAAAAACTCATTTTTAACTAAGTTATTAGTTTCCTACTAAACATTTTGGTTCATATGCATCAGTGGAATTATATCAAAAACATTTAAAAAAAATATGAGGAAAGGACATAAAACTCTTAAAATATTCGTTGATAGGATTTGAGCTAATCATTCATTTTCAATTGATTGATTGAATATGATATTAAAATCCATGGATAAGATCTTAATAAAAGATTTTTCAATTGAATATGATATTAAACTCCATGGATACGATCTTAATAAAAGATTTTTCTATGATGTTTCATTTGGAAAACCATTTTATTATATTAATAGGGAAATTGTTGAACTTTTTGTGAGTATTATTAAATTGATTATTATGTATGATTAAGGATTAGTGTGAGCATTAATCCTTAAAATTTGTTTCATATTTTTTTATATGAATTTTTCATTCTAAAGATAAGATAGACATAATCAAACTAGTGATGTGGTATTGAAAAACGTCAAAAACCACCAACTTAAATTATGTTACTATGTTCTATGAATACTCTTTCATCATATAATTTTACAAACCAAAAATGAATAATGAAGATTTTTCTACTAATTTAAAAAACAACCTACAAGCAACACTGATGTTCATGGTTCGATCAATTCTATGCTCAAGGAACAAATCTATGCCTTTCTTTGAAGGATAACAGTGGAGTCCGTTGGGGAACCTTTTGTACCAGAAATTCCACAAGTACTAGTACAAATAATCTGTCATGATTCATATCCAATGATCTTCTTTAATAGAGTAACAATAGGCTCTAATGCTTGATTTTTCTCATTGCTGCCAATTTCTAGCTTCTTCTCACTACTTTGAGAAACCGGCTCCACCTAATAATATGCCCACTACACCATGGGATACACTTTTCCTCCATATAATAATTTTCATGCATCTTCGAATGCAATGATCTATGTTATTGACAATCCATCTGTAATATGTGATCTCCATTATATAAATTTATGGTTGAATTGAATTAGCAGCAAAACGATAATATTAGCTCCATTTGATCAAAGTCGAGTTTGTACTCATCAACAAGGTTCTATGGACATGATAACTGTTATTACCCTGAACGAACTCTCCCATTATTTCAATATGATGATAACTCAAGCCACAGAGTTAAAGGTAGGTGTTACAGTGATAAAGAAAAGATGTAGAGAATTCAGCATCCCACCCTGAAACATATGACCAAATATTTCTCTATGAATCATTCGTAACAATCACCTATCTAATTTCTTGGTAACAAAGGCCATTAATTGGTGACTCTGAATACTGTACACCAGTATCGTCGTAGCTCCTTAACTAACACACATACAAACAATCACTCAAAGAAACTATCTACTTTCACCAAACCCAACAATTCACTCTCCTACACTAACCTATCAACATTAACATATGTACAAAGATTAACATATGAACAGATGATTAATATTGTAGAATTGGCATGATCACAACCCTATCCCCTCTCCCAAGATAATCGGGGTTGCACTAACATATGTGTAGAGGATTAATATTGTAGAATTGGCATGATCATAACCCTAGCCCTCTCCCAAGACAATCGGGGTTTGCACACATAAGACATAAGGCACTCGCCACTCACACAGGCATAAGGCACTCACACTATTATTATTATTGTATATATAAATGGTTAAGAACATGTGTTTCCTCTTAAGAGGTCACAAGTTCAAATCCAGAGGGGGTAGGGTATGTATACCTCTGTAGACTTTACCAGTCAAATCGCTGAGCCGAGGGGGGGCCCTTGTCCCACAAACAAGGGGGTCTCATACACCAATTTGGTGTGGCTTGGCCCTGACCTTAAAAATAGATTATTATTATTATTATTATTATTATTATATACTTATACAATGTTGTCAAATTCAACTTATTCCAATTCCAATTCCAATTTTAAAGAGAAAAGTTAAGAGAATATTTCAACTTATCTCTAACAAACCCAAACCAAATCTCCATTAATTCTAAGAAAAAGATCAATAAAAAGAAAACTTCTTAGTCAAAGAAAAGTTTTGGTGAGCGATTCAGTGAACCAACCAAATCTACATTAATTCTAAGAGGAAAATTGCATACTCAAACAAAGTTTTGGTGAGCGATTCAGTGAACCTTCCTGAAGCTGCAAAATTGTTAACGACTTCACTGTTAGGATTCGTGGATTAAGCAATTATAAGGAGAAGAAGGAATCCCTGCGTGGAATGTAAATTACTTCTCCTTTCTGACAACGCAAACTTAGCTGGTGGAATGAACCTAGCTTAATGGATAAAACCAATTCTTCGGTGAAGTTTCAACAACTTTGGAAACTCGATAAACACTAAGCTATTGCTTTTTTTTTCCTCAACGACCATATTAAAAATTGGGAGAGCTCTGTTAGAGATAATGCTTACAACTGTTGTAACTGTGAGTTTCTAGGTTAACTATGAGACAATGCTTACAACTGTTGTAATTGTGAGTTTCTAGGTTAACTATTTTTAGCTAATCAGATCCACTTTCTTAGGATCTAGTTTGCTAGGAGTCAGTGATCTGCTATATGTAACCTCCATTTGTCTATTAAGAAATACAATCTATTCTTTGTGTGTGAATCTTGTGCAATGACTTCCCTCTCGTTTTGTAAGTTGGTATTAGAGCTTGGTTGCGCTTATCCCTCACGGGCATGCCCAGGAAGATGAAATAGTTTGGGAGATGATTCTCTGTACATAATTAGCGTGTTGAATTTCTTAATTTTTTCTGTGTGTTTTTTTTGTTTGAAATATCACTGCCCAAATGTACGTTGATTAAATGGTTGGAGAAATAGTCGTGCGCTACATCCGGTGACAGATACATATATGTTAAATCATTCAGGAGTAGATCTGCATGCTGAGAAGGAATCGTTGTTTACAAGAGAGAAAATCGTTGCTAGATTCAGAGAAAATCACTGCCAGAAATCGAGCCCACGTCAAATATCATTTTCGAGAGGAGGAGGTTGTTTGTTGCATTCACTGTGAAAAGAAAAAACATCTGACGTTTGAAGAAAGGAGAAGATACTTTGTTTAAATTAAAGAAGAGGAGATCGCGGTCGTGAAGAAGATTTAAAGAAAGCCGACTGTGTGAAGGAGTCGAGGGAGGAATCTGCATGAAGGAGATGAATCCGCATGAAGGAGATGTGGGAAGAATGTGTGAAAAGGTTTAGTAATTGTCCCACTACCATTTAAATAGTGAGAAATTATTTCTTTAATATTGTTTTCTGGCACATTTATTTCGGTTTTTTTTTTCTTATAAAGTCACTGGTGAGATTACCATATGAAAATCCACAGGAACGGTCATGAGCAAGATGGTTGCAGAATTCAAATGGGCTGCAATGTGTATCTTTCACTGAATTGTTGGTATGTTGTCAATATCTGCATCGTTGTTTCCTCATAGATTGGGCAGTCTGACTAATTGGAGGGAAGGTTCTGGTATGAACAACACCTTTATTTTATAATAGTACTATGATGTATTGGCATGCATCTCTATTTCTGAATTTTTGGTATGCAGTCAATATCCGCACAACTTTCAAGTATTTTGGGATATTTATTTTGCCTTTTTTCTAATATGAAGTCAGTGGTCAGAGTACCAGAAAACACAGGAAAAGACAAGACAGAGGTCAAAGCAACTTTATCTTATATTAATGACATGATGGGTTGCAATGCATATCTTTCACCGAATTGTTGGTATGTTGTCAATTTCTGCAACTATCTTTGTTTCCTCGCAGATTGGGCAGTCTGAGTAATTGCAGGGAATGGTCCTTTTGCTTTAGCTATCAAATACATGGTGGAAAAGTTTTGTGACCAGAAACTGAAGTCATCGTGAAAATTGAAATACTCTTCCTCCCGATACTATCCATGTTCTTGTGAAAGTAGTGACATGGTTTGGGAAGGATTTAAATCAGATCGAATTTTACTTGGAATAATTGAGAATAGTCTAGAATTATTATTCTTACATAGCTGTTAAGTAGTTAGAATTCGATCTTTTATTGGCATCTAGATCCTATTTGTCAGGAAGTTGTTTCTCTCCCTTAACAAACTCATGTATCTTTATTATCTCATACTTCAATGATGATTAGTGCGTGGGGTGTGGTGACTTTCAGGTGAAGCTCGTCTCACCTTGGAGCAGAGCATTTCATTCAATAATCAATTTGTCTTTCCTTGTCATTGTTTCAAGTTGGTATCAGAGCAGAGGTGAGCTCATGTGGGTTAATAATGCCTTGAGGAGCCCTGGAGTGTGGAGCCCTGTGAAGCCGCTGCAACCGTGGAGTTGTTGCGCAGAGTTGTTGATTCTCTTGAGTTGTTGCCACCACCTGAGGGCTGCGTCGAGCATAACATCCGTCGTGTAGAGATTTGTTGCTTCTCCTCTCAATCTAGAGGCTACAGATCTGATAGTTGTTGAAGATTGGTGGCTGCTAAAGATCTGATCGTTGTCGAAGTTTTTTGTTGTGGAGTGTGCCCAGATCATGTTGTGGCCAATTATTCGTGCCGTGTGCAGAAGACGGGACTAGTCTATTATGTTCGATCGTACCTGTGTTCAATGCTAGTGTCGGATTGATGCCCAAGGAGCACCATTCAGTTTCCAGAGAATCGATCTAGAGGTTGAATCATTATTTTTGACTTATGAAGGGTCGATCCGCGGGTTTGGTGCTACTGGTGAATCAATGGAGGTGTTGTTGGAGATTGTTGTTGTCCACACACCAGTCTGCTGCCCAGTTCGTTGACATATCACTACTATCAATGCCAGTTGTTGAGTTGCTATCGACGCCAGCTATTGTGAGATCGTTGTTGTCCACAGTTTGTTGTCATCCCAACATATTGTATGATCATGCCCAGACCTGACAACTCTCCCTGAAGGAGTCCAGCAACATGGAGAAGGATTTGGTCGGGTTTGCAAATTGGAGCAACCAGAATTGCTCCACTACTATCTATTGTTTCTTGTCTGAGTAATATTTCCTTCCTGTAATAAAAGGTGTGCCCAGAACATCTAGATCATTGCTGGTGTTGCCATGTTTTTTGCGTCTGATCACTACTTTGGAGAGGAGATTCTTTCCCTGATAAAGTTTTCGTTCTTGTGTTCAATCGTGTTCAATCGCTACTTTGAGTTTGTTGTGAGTTTGCTGCGTGAAGGAGTTTGTAGAGATGGTGAATCCACTTGCAGACACATATCTCAATGAAGCCAATAAGTTAGATGGCTCGAATTTCATCAATTGGAAATTCAAAATGCAGACCTTGATGGAGGTTTATGGTATGTTGACGGTTGCAAAAGGAGATGAAGTGCGACCTGATGTGACTGCAGGTGCGACAACGGAAAAAATCCAAGATTAAGATAAGCGGAAGAAAAAAGCCAAGGTATTATTATGAATGTCTGTGAAAGATAATATAATTCCACACATTAGATGCTAAAACTTCTAATGAAACCTGGAAAGCACTTAAAGATTTGTATGAGACCAATAATACAAATCGTATTATTTTTCTGACGAGTAAATTGCTAAGTATTAAAATGGATGTAAATGAGTTTGTTAGTACTTTTCTTGGGGGAATTAAAGAACTGAAAGATAACTTGGGAGATATAGGAGAACTTGGGAGATATAGGAGAAAAAGTGTCAAACATTGATCTTGTCACAATTAACCTAAATGGATTGCTAGAGGACTATCAAATGTTTATAACAGGTCTTGCAGTGAAAGAAAAACCTCCTACAATGTCTACTTCTGAGGAATTGACAAGCATATTGTTGCAAGAGGAAGAGAGGTGCATGAATTTGAAGCCTCATAATTCAGACTTAGCACTATGGAAAAAGAAGAGATTCCCTAAATGGAAACCAGGAGAAGGAGTCAGATAAGGAAGTTCATTTCAAAGGAAGTCATTTTCAAATCCAAATCAAGGTATGTCTTTCCCAAAGCCAAATCAAGCTATGTGATCTAATAGAAATGAGCCTAAGTGTTTCTATTGTGGTAGGACCTGGAATCTTGCAAGAGAATATTATAAGAAGAAAATTGATGAGGCTAGACATAAATACAAGAAACATTCATGACACCTTGCAGAAGAAAACCTGAATTTTGATTCAAAATATATCAGATTCTTTATGTCTAATGTTGCACTCTCTGTTGAAACTGATGATGTTGACGCATGGTTTATTGATTTTGGAGCCTCAATTCACATGACATGTAATAAGAATTGGTATATAAACTTTAAAGAAACACATAATGGTTCCTATATTTATCTTGGAGATGATCGTTCCTATAAGATCAAGGGATATGGAGATATTCCAGTAACATTGTCGAATGGTACTGTCAGACACATTCACAATGTTGTGTATGTCCCTGAGATAAAAAAAAACTTGATTTTTTTGTCCACAATTATAGATCATAATTTGAAGGTCGAATTCTTCAAGACACATTGTATAGTGAAGGACTTGTAGGATCATTACATAATTGTTTCCTCAGGAGTCAGACTTGGAGGTCTGTAAAAACTTGATGTCACCAGAAAGAACCATCAAGCATTGACTTCTGCAACTATGCCTACAAAAACTCTTTGGCACCATACGTATGGTAACATCAATTATCATGATTTGTTGTTATTACCAAAAAAAAATAATGGTTGAAAGACTCCCTATGTTGAAGAATGAGTATGTTGCTTGTGAAGGTTGTGTGTTAGGAAAGATGCACATAGATGAATTCCCCTCTAATTCTGAGAGGAGAAAGAAATGTGTATTATAACTTGTGCATATTGATGTTTGTGGACCAATGCAAACAAGGTCCTTAGGTGGCGCTTATTATTGTTTTCTATTTATTGATGATTGCACAAGATACATGTATGGGTTTATTTCCTTATGAGAAAGAGTGATGTTTTTGAATACTTTAAGGAATTCAAAAACATGGTGGAGAAGCAAATAGGAAAAACCATAAAAGTCCTTCGTTCAGATCAAGGGGGAGAGTACATATTGGGGAACCTCATCAAGTATTGTAAAGATCATGGAATAATACAACAATTCATCATACCACACACTCCAAAGCAGATTGGAGTTGCATAAAGGAAAAACATAACTCTGGTGGAGTGTGCACGAAGAATGATGAAATGCAAGAATCTCTCAAATGTTTTTTGGGCTGAGGCCATTAGCACTACTATTTATTTAAAGAATAGAAGTCCAACAAGGTGTCTTGATCATAAAACTCATTTTGAAGCCTTGTATGATTCTAAATCAACAATTAATAATTTGAGGATATTTGGGTGTAAGGATTTTGCACATATTCCAAAGGAGAATAGGAAGAAGCTTGATGCTAAAGCCATCAAATGCATTTTTATAGCATACTTTTCAGAATTTAAAGCATATAAATTGTTTGAACCATCTACTCACAAAATGTTTGCGAATAGAAATGTAACTTTTCATGAACAGACTGAAGGAAGCAATGAAAGAAACAATGATGAGGGATGGCATGGTCTACTTGAAGATGAAGATGTCAAAGAAGAAGTTGAAGAGCGGCAACAACAACGACAATAAGAAAATGCATCTATTGACATGGATACATCTAGCAGTGAAGAAGGATCTTCACAAAACAGAGAAGAAGTCACTAGCCAATTGAGAAGATCTTCATGACAGGTTCATCCACCTGAAAAGTATAAATATTATGCCATGATGAGTAATATTTTAAATTTCATAGAGCCCATGAGTTTTAATGAAGCTAAAAAACATGAAAAATGGATAAAAGCAATAGAGGAAGAATATGACTCTATAATGAAAAACAAAACTTGGGAATTGACTGAATTTCCTAAAGATAGAATCCCCATAGGATGTAAATGGATATACAAACCCAAATTCAAAGAATATGGTAGTATAGATAAATATAAATTCAGATTGGTGGAAAAAGGGTACTCACAGAAGGAGGGCATTGATTATGGAGAAACATTTGCACTAGTAGCTAAGTTAAACACTATAAGATTGTTAATTACACTAGCTACAAAGTAC
>JASDQU011026510.1:3567-16548 GCA_032191745.1 Picea mariana
TCATGGACAATTTAAATCAATGTTTTATTCAATGGTCAGTTTTAGCTCTGCATTGATTCTCCCTACCCTTGCCTGTGTTGACTGTTGCTTGCGTCTCTTCATTGTGACAACGATTTTCATGCTCTACGATAGGATAGAAACCTTTGTGAATCAATCTGCGTTTCCTGGCATAGAAATTGTAATTTTTATAAGCAGAAATTTTAGAATGATAGGAATCAGAATGTGCTTCCTACGACTCCTGTGGTGGCGAAAAATATCTTTGTGTTTTTGGACCACAATGTTTTGGGATGAAGAGTTTCTTGGAGTAGAGAATCTATACTCATCTCCGAGACAACGTTCTCCTTGCATTTTTCCCCCTATGAATGCCTTAAATTCGCGATTTAGCTTGGGTTAACCGACTTGAAGATGTTTCATTCTACTGAGTAATCGCCTTAGTTTGTCTCATGCCAGGACACTCACGTTCTCTGCGTCTTAACGTCCGGTGTGTACTGCAACCGACCTCTTAACTGCAAATTCATCCCTTTTTTATTTTCCGTCCACCTGCTTATGTTTTATGGTAGATGCATGATTTTTTTTTCCTTTTTGTTGAATGCTACCTTTATGATGAATACCCTTCATTCGATGAATCCTTATGATTGTGCCTCTTGCCACATTCCTAGCCTACTGCAATACGTTGGATATAATGACCACTCTGGTCAGGTGTAGATCAGTGTGAGGCATCTTCCGTGGCTCTCGCGTATAGCTCGAGGGTAAAAACTTTTGTTTAAGGGACCGGGTCATGGGATCCATATCCAACAAAAAATTATACTTGGCTTTGATTACACGTTGGGCGCACCAATTCCTGCATTGGTTACCGTATAGCAAGGAAGAGGGATTCGAACTAGGGTTGAATAACCTTATGGTAATTGAATGGTGGTGTGGAATAGCATGTACCAATCACAATTTCACCTGAAGATTATGCCACACAATTCCGTGTTCGCCAGCACTTCACGGCGGACAGACCACCGTTCCTTGATGACGGTCGTTGCATAGATGACTGGAATGTTTAAATTACCGTAATTTCTAGACTGCCCTTTCTGGAGGATGGCAAGTACTATTGTAAGTACCTTGACAACATCCTATGCAAGCTGAGTGACCAATTTTTAAATGGAATGATAGAGGTCGGTGGAAGCAACAAATCCCTTTTTGTTTACCTGCGTTTTAGGGGATTCCTGTACCTGCTTTTCTTCTTTAGAAATCTTTATATCTCCCTCTAGCTAACTTTTAGCAAGTCACGATGGCAGTCACTGTAGTTGAGGTTTGCAGTTCAGGTTACCCTTCCTTGATTTATGCTAACGACGGTGTTTTTATTTACTCGGCATTGTCAGCCCTGCTGGCAAGCGACATTAATATTGCAACGATTTATTTAAATAAAGTAATCTTAACGGCGAGACTTTGTTGGGAGCAGTGGAACTTATTTAGGTTACGGTTTTTGACTTGCGAAATAGACAGATTTATTTACACTTGTTTCTCAGTAGTTTCCCGTAGTCATTATTAGTTTATTATGTTTATCATCGATTATTTTATTAGTTTATTATTAGTTCATTGTTTTTGTAATGAAAATTCATTATTAGTTTATAGTACAATGCTAAATTATTATACGGTGAACAAAATATCAGTTTATTATTAGTTTATTATCGTTTCATTGTTTTTGTAATGAGAAGTCATTATTAGTTTATTATGTTTATCATCGATTATTTTATTAGTTTATTACTAGTTCATTGTTTTTGTAATGGAAAGTCATTATTAGTTTATTATGTTTATCATCGACTATTTTATTTGCAATGTTTTTGGTAATGAAAAGTCATTATTAGTTAAGTTACAATGCTAAGTTATCATATGGTGAACATAAATGATCATCAGGTGTAATTAAAATAATATCATTTCCAGTTGAAATAAAGGAGATGATTTGCAATAAATTTTTCTATAATCCAATTTACAATGTGTTACCCATTTGATTTTAATTTATTATGTCAATCATTGATCATTTTATTTACAATGTTTTTTTAATGAAAAGTCATTATTAGTTTAAATTGCAATGCTATTCTATTATAAAGGTAAATACATGGATATTATGGTTAGGTTTTGGTAGTTCTGTTGTTGTTAATAACAAAAAAAAAGGGTAAAGTCATTATTATTTTAATTGCAATGATATTTTGATATCGAAGGCGATGATATGGTTATGTTATGGTGATGTTGAGGAAATTTCATTATGATTGATGACAGGTAAAATGTAGGGTCCTTAAATCTAAGGGAAATCAATTATTATGATTCAGTAAACAAGGATTTGCAATTAATTAAATGTACATCATTTAAGGTTGGGTTGGTAACTCGTCGTTTAATGGAAATCAAATGGAGTAATTGGTTGGAAATTAATGTCATTGAGTCTCAATAGTGGTTGGTCGATGTCAGAGTCCTTCTGACTTGCATCTTCTGTAGAGGTCGTGGTTGTCCTTTGATTTTGTTGTACTTGGTTGTCTTGCATTGCTTGGTCTGCTTGTGTTGGGCGGGATGTAGACACCTCCATGCTCCTCAGAACAGTCGCCAACCCTGAGACCTTAAATGGTTAAAATCGATGGGAACCTCGGCTTGAGTGTTGCTTATGTTTCTTGGAGGTCCTAACCATTACAGGGTAGGACGAGCGGGTAGTTAGTTATTCTTATTATTCTGTCGGTTGATCGTTGTTCATTGTGGAAGATGTACATGTGTGTCTTAGATATTATGTTTTCATTATTTTGCATGCGTCATGTTCATCATCACAGGGTGACGCAGAGTCGAATGTATCCTTTATCCTTGTACACATGTGCACACACACACACGATTTTTTTTTTCACTTGTTATAAGAGGTTTATCGGTGTAACGAGGAGGTTCGTTACATATGGTATCAGAGCGATGTTCGACCTGTGACTTGGGATCGCTACGGCTTTCGTTGACATGATTTAATTATACTGTTGCTGATCGAGTTGATTATGTGTGTGCAAGTAATCATGGTTAGAGGACGCCATGGAGGCAGACGACGAGGTGCTAGGGGAGGGGGCCCAATGCCTCTAGTAGCATCCACACCTGAGGGATCTAACCCCGAGGGAGGCGAGCAGGTTCTCGGATAGGAGCAGATAGTAGTTGGTGACATGGTCGGGATGATGAGATCTTCTCAGCGCATGTCTGAGGCACTGATCAGCCGCTTGGACTGAGATGAGGCCAGGGCGGCGACACTTGTTGAGGTTCTACCGCGTGCACCGACTGTTACTGGTAGCATTCATCATGAACTCGAGAAGGTCAAATTTCCCGAGTTCTTTGGTGCCCCGGATGGCGCAGCCACCAAGGCATGGTTGGAGAACATGGCGATGTGCTTTTCACTTCACGATTATACCTCCANGCATGGCAGTATTTCAACTGAAGGGGAGCGCCCTTCTATGGTGGAAGACGCTCCTACCGCAGCTGAACATGGCCGTCGAAGACATGTCATGGGAACTGTTCGAGGAACGGTTCCAAGAGAGGTACCTTTCAGAGGGATTAATTGAGCGTCAGCTCAATGAGTTCAACGCATTACGACAGGGAGGTCGTACGGTGCCCGAGTACGCGGCACATTTTATGGAGCTGCCCTGGTATGCTCCACACCTTAACACAGAGAAACTTAAGGTCAACCGATTCGTGTTCGGCCTTAACAAAAGCCTGCGTGCAAAGGTTAGGATTTTGATGCCTCAAACCTTTCACGATGTCATCCAGAAGGCCCTCATAGCAGAGGAGGAGCTTATCACTGGGGGTCAAACCAAGACTCTAGCGAGACCAGCAAGGCAGGGTTCATCTGGAACACCGCAGCATCAGACACCAACGAGAAATACATCGGGATATCATGGCTTCCAGAGGGGATCCACTTTCACTACACCCCGGCGACTGCCACCTCAGTAGCAGACACCTTATCGGGGACCACATCATCAACAACAGTGTCGCTCGTAGCAGCAGCAGTTTAGGCCTATTCAGTAGAATAGACCAGGGTTCCAGGCTAGTGGGCCGTCATCTTCTACTTCAGGTACCAGGACTACTGGGTCGAAGAAGGGGGTTGGATGTGTGGGGAGCCACACTACCAGCACGACTGTCCTTTGGAGAGGACCAGAGTGTCCGGATTAGCCGGACCCACTACAGTGGGAGATATGGGCAAGGCCCATCGGATTCATGCAGCGATGAATAACTGCCAGGCAAAGCACCAATCGACTGTGCTCGAGATGACAGGTACCATTGCTAACCAGACCCTTAGTGTTTTGATAGGTTTCGGTGCTACTGAGAGTTTCATTTCTGGTGAAACACTAAAAAGGATTAAGGTAAAGGCAGTCGAACAGGATGAGTTTAGCTTCGTAGAGATGGCTTCGGGAGCCAAACAGAAGGTAGGAGGAAAAGTTGCAGACTGTGCCCTTAACCTGGGAGAGTTTGTCACGAGGATCAACTTGTATGTCATAATATTAGGATCTTATGACGTCGTGATTGGTATGGATTGGTTGGAATCGCATGAGGCGATACTCAACTGTAAGATGAAACGGTTGAGCTTGGTTGATGATGAAGGACAGAGACGTGTGATTGTAGGATGGAACCAGGGAGTCTCCCTGAGGTTCGTCTCTTCCTTACAGTTACATAAGAGTATGCGCAAGGGGTGAAAGCTTTATGTGATCCTTACGCTAAATGAAAAGGGAGTAGCGGAAGGTCTAGAACACCTTCCAGTGGTGAAGGAGTTTGCAGATGTATTTCCAGAGGAGTTACCTGGGATGCCACCGGAAAGGGAATTGGAGTTTACCATAGACCTGAAACCAGGGACTGAACCAATATCAAGAACGTCGTATCGGATGTCGACCTCAGATTTGCAAGAGTTGAAAATGCAACTGAAGGAGTTGATGGACCTGGGACTGATACGTCCTAGTGTGTCACCGTGGGGTGCACCTGTTATTTTCATTCGAAATAAGGACAGATCGTGGAGGCTTTGCATTGTCTACCGTCAACTGAACAAGGCTATGATCAAGAATCAGTATCCCTTACCAAGAATTGATGATTTGTTCGATCAATTGAAGGGTGCAACAGTGTTCTCCAAGATCGATTTGCGATCAGGGTACCACCAGTTGCGGATCAAGGAGGATGACATCCCTAAGACTGCCTTTAAGATAAGATTTGGACATTACGAGTTTATGGTTTTGCTGTTTGGATTGACAAACGCCCTTGGAGTATTTATGAGTTTGATGAACAGGGTGTTCTGCGAGTACTTGGACAAATTCGTCCAATTATTCATTGACAATATTTTGATCTACTCTCGGACGACGGAGGAGCATGATGAGCACTTACGCTTGGTACTACAGTGTCTGCGAGAGCACAAATTGTATGGGAAGTCGTCCAAATGCTCTTTTTATCAATCGAGGATTCACTACTTAGGGCATGTAATCTCCGATGAAGGTATCGTCGTGGATCCATCCAAGGTCGAGGCTATTATGGAATGGCCTGCGCCAATGAATGTCATAGAAGTGTGTAGCTTTATGGGTTTAGCAGGATACTATCAACGATTTGTCGAGGGATTTTCGAAGATAGCAAATCCAATCACGGAATTGCAGAAGAAAAACAAGAAGTTTTTTTGGACCAAGAAATGCGCAGAAGCATTTCGGAGGCTTAAGAAGTTGTTGACAACAGCGCCGAAACTAAAGGTACCTGACATGGACACAGACTTCTTGGTATGCATAGATGCATCCAAGGAAGGCCTAGGTGGATTCTTGATGCAAGATGGACGAGTAATCGCTTACATTTCGAGGAAACTGAGAAGGCATGAGGAGAACTACATGACGCATGATTTGGAGTTATTAGCCATCATATATGCCTTGAAGGTTTGGAGACACTACCTTGTTGGATGGAAATTTGAACTAAAGACTGATCATTGTGGACTACAACACATTTTTACGCAAAGCGACCTGAACGCGTGACAACGACGTTGGTCAGAATTGCTTAGCGAGTACGATTTTGAGATTACTTACATAAAGGGCACAATGAACCGAATGGCAGATTCTCTGATTCGGAGGCCACACATCTTTTCAGTGTTTCCCCTTCAGACGAATCTATGTGAGAAGATTCTCACTTTACAGCGTGACGATGATTCGTACAAGGAGGTCGAGGGTTTTATTGGACAAAACACAATGATGGTACCATGGTATGAGGGATATTCATTTGATAGCGATGGGTTATTGAGGTTTAAAAGTCATATTTACGTACCGCCAAATGACAAGTTGAGGATGTTGATCCTGAGCAAGGCTCATAGAGCAGTTTACATGGCTCACCCGGGAATCACGAAGATGAGGGCAGACCTTAAGCCCCTATTCTTTTGGAAGGGAATGAAGGCCAGCATAGTCAACTATGTGGCCAGATGTCTAGAATGTCAACAGGTAAAGGCCGAACATAGACATCCAACAGGATTACTACAACCACATGCCATTCCGGAATAAAAAAGGGAGGTTATTTCGATGGATTTTATTGTTGGATTTCCACTGACGGCAAGGAGACATGACTCAATTTTCTTAGTAGTAGACACTCTGATGAAGAGTTCTCAATTTATTCCTATGCGTATGACGTATCAGGCACCTAACATAGCTAGAGTTTTCATTAGTGATATTGTGAGGTTGCATGGCGTGCCTAAGAGGATTATATACGATCGAGGATCGATGTTTACTGGACGATTTTGAATGAGTTTCCAAGAGGCCTTGGGAACCCAACTTAACTTTAGTATTGCCTGTCACCCAGAGACTGATGGACAGACCTAATGAAAGAACCAAACCTTGGAAGACATGCAGCGCATGTACGTGATGGACCAACAAAAGCATTGGGAAGAATTCTTGCCACTAGTAGAGTTTGCTTACAACAACAGTTACCAGAGCACCATTAAGATGGCGCCTTTCGAGTTTCTTTACGGGCGACTGTGTCGAACACCCTTGAGTTGGGATCAGCTTGAGGATAGGGTCCTAGTGGGACCAGAAGACATCCAAGAAATGGAAGAGCAAATGCAAACCATAAGACAAAGGATTAAGGAAGTGCAGGATCGACAAAAGAGTTATGCCGATGCGCACCGAGTCAACCGTAGTTACGAGGTTGGAAATCGAGTCTTTTTGCGGGTTAAACCACATAAGAGTTCGAAAAAGTTTGGAAGGGGAGATAAACTCTCTCCTAGGTTCATGGGACCTTTCAAGATTGTAGAGAAAAAGGGGCCCATGGCCTATCGACTAGACTTGCCTGATTATTTGAGGCGTATGCACGATGTTTTTCATGTATCTGTTTTGAGACATTATATTAGTGATCCTACACATGTGATTGACATGAGTTCCTTGCAGGTATCAGAAGAGGGAGCGCTCATGGCTGAGCCAGTCCTCATCTTAGATCATCGCGTTTGATAGTTACGACGTCGAACTATAGATCAGGTCAAGGTCCAGTGGGACAGTTATAGTCCGCACTCGGCGACCTGCAAGGACACATATGATATGCACCAGCAGTTTCCATTTTTGTTTGATAGATAGACTTATGATACTGTGATACACTTATTTTTGCATTTATACTATGAAACTTCGGGACTAAGTTTAGACCAAGAGGGGGTGTATGTAACATCCTGCTCTGGCGCACTGAGAAAACTTATTCTTTGAGGACACTTGCTCGCAAGTGATTTGGACCTTTATGATAAGAAAACAGTTATCCTTGACTAGGATGTGATATGATAGATGACATGATGTCTTACTGCTTTGACATGGACAGGTGCTATTGACTCAGTTTTACTGAGTGTGCAGGGTTTCTGAACTTGAGGATGCAGAGGCATCGATGGAACCCCTTGGACTCCGGATTGAGTTAGGGAGTGTGTTATTTGGGTTGATTTATTTAATGTGATATTACATTGATTTGATGATATGATGTGGACATGTTCTGACATGTTTGTTGATGATGCAGGCTGACGATAACTTGTCGACTAGACTCACATATGGAGTAAAGGGGCCACACACAATTTCTAGAGAGGTTGAGGGAGAGGTGTGGACAACAGCCCTGCCACAACCTACTAGCACTCCCGCCATGGCTTGAATTGTAGGTTAACGATTATCTAGTTCGAGAGGATCCAAGATGTCGTGAGGGCAGATTGCGACAGTCCCTCACGATGATTCTAAGGGGCGCGCAATAATGCGGGGGCCTTATTCCTTAGATCCCTTAGTCTTCCACAAGTTCACCTGGCAGAGTGTTGATTCCAGGGGTTATTGATGTCTACCAATCAGTGAAGTTGGTGAGTGGCACCCTTAGGGCACGTGGTGCATCCTGAAGGGCACATCGTGCAAAAGAAACACAAGTTGGCGAGTGGCACCGTTGGGGCACGTGGTGCATCTTGAAGGGTACGTCACACAAAAGAAACACAAATTGGCGAGTGGCACCCTTGGGGCACGTGGTTCATCTTGAAGGGCACGTCGCGCAAAAGAAACAAACGAGACGAGTGGCACCCTTGGAGCACATGGTGCGTCCTGAAGGGAACGCCGCATTGATATTGATGAAGGAACAAACCTAGAAGGCCCTAAGACTTTTAACACATTAAGAAATCCTTAAACGACTTCCCTAAATGATTGTCGCCCAGTTCAGAATCTAAGTCCTAAGTCTAAAACTTCTCTAGGGTAAAATTTTGTTTAACCTTAAGAAAAAGACGCTTTCAAAATAAAAATAAAAATTTAAACTAAAAGCCACTTAAGTATTAGTTTTAGTCTTCATAAATTTTTGGGGTAAAATGAAGAGAGTAATAATTCAATTAAAATCCGTGGTTTTAAATTGTAAAGAAGAAATAAATTATTTAACTTGTGAAAGTGTAAAAAGATTTCAAATTAATAATAAAAGGAAAAGAGTAAAAAGCGTAGCTGCCATTTTGGCCCTAATAAAAAGGGGAAAGAAGTGAACAATAAAAATTAGGAAACTAAGGAATGGGGGGAAACATAATAAGGGAAAGAGGGGAACTTATGGTAAAAAGCGAAGTCAACATAGTAAGGAATCTGCAATTAAGCACCTTCTAAAATGAACTAAATTAGCAACTTCTTTTTAGGGAAAGTATTTAAACCGTAAGGGAATCTAGGAACACCTAGGAGTAAATTTAGGAGAGACTCTAGGTGGGTGAGATAAATGAGACAATTAATAAATTTAAAGAAAATAATTATTGGAGGAAAGAGGGGGATGGATGACACTTGTGCGAAGGAGAATATTTAGAATATTTTTATTAAAACTTAATTTAAATGTGATTTAGAGAAAGTTGGAGGTTCTAAAAACTCTGTAAAAGATAGGGAAGATGAGGAAGAAAGGGATCGACTGTTAGTGTAACGTTACGCTGTCGGATTTGTGACTTGACTGATTACTTGTGGAGAGTTGGGATTTTCCATCTTGGATAGGTGTGGTAGCTCGACCTTACGAGGCGAGATGGGAAGCTAGACATACCATCTGGATAGTGTGTGGCCCCTTTGCGGCTTGGGGGGTTAAGGGGGAAGCAGAGTACCCCTAGCGATTAGCTAGGAGGTACCGGTGAGGTCTCAGCAGTCAGCAAGCATGAGCGGCACGGAGTGCGTGGGACATCATTCGAAGCGGGAAATCAAGCAACGGTACGCGCTTTTATTTTGTAGAGTAAAATGCATTAGGATTTATGATCTAGATTTGCATGTGTATTGGGTAGGGAATCTAATTGTTGGGCTCGCATCTTCCAATATGGCATTATCTTCTTGTTGTCATCTTGTCATTATCGGTGCCCCGAAGATGTAAAAAGCATTTAACTCTGACCTGCATTTGTTGTTAGGCATTGATGAATAAAGTTAAACCTTGCATTTTATAGTCATGGACAATTTAAATCAGCGTTTTATTCAATGGTCAGTTTTAGCTCTGCATTGATTCTCCCTACCCTCACCTGTGTTGACTGCTGCCTGCGTCTCTTCATTGTGACAATGATTTTCATGCTCTACAACGGGATAGAAACCTTTGTGAATCAATCTGCGTTTCCTGGCATAGAATTTGTAATTTTTATTAGCAGAAATTTTAGAACGATAGGAATCATAATGTGCTTCCTGCGACTCCTGTGGTGGCGAAAAATATCTTTGTGTTTTTGGACCACAATGTTTTGGGACGAAGAGTTTCTTGGAGTAGCGAATCTATACTCATCTTCGAGACAATGTTCTCCTTGCATTTCCCCCCCTCTGAATGCCTTGAATTCGCGATTTAGCTTGGGTTAACCGACTTAAAGACGTTTCATTCTACTGAGTAATCGCCTCAGTTTGTCTCATGCCAGGACACTCGCGTTCTCTGCGTCTTAACATCCTGTGCGTACTGCACCCAGCCCCTTAACTGCAAATTCATCCATTTTTTATTTTTCATCCACCTTCTTATGTTTTATGGTAGATGCATGAATTGTTTTTCCTTTTTTTTGAATGCTACCTTTATGGTGAATACCCTTCATTCGATGAATCCTTATGATTGTGCCTCTTGCCACGTTCCTAGCCTACTACAATACGTTGGATATATTGACTGCTCTGGTCAGGCGTAGATCAGTGTGAGGCATCTTCCATGGCTCTCGCGTATAGCTCGAGGGTAAAAATTTTTGGTTAAGGGACCGGGTCGTGGGATCCATATCCAACGAAAATTTATCCTTGGCTTCGATTACGCGTTGGACGCACCAATTCCTGCATTGGTTACCGTATAGTAAGGCAGAGGGATTCAAACTAGGGTTGAATAACCTTATGGTAATCGAATGATGGTGTGGAATAGTGTGTACCAATCACGATTTTACCTGAAGGTTATGCCACAGAATTCCATGTTCGCCAGCACTTCATGGAGGACAGACCATCGTTCCTTGATGACGGTCGTTGCATAGATGACCGGAATGTTTAAATTACCATAATTTCTAGACCGCCCTTTCTGGAGGATGGCGACTACTATTGTAAGTACCTTGACAACATCCTGTGCAAGTTGAGTGACCAATTTTTAAATAGAATGACAGAGGTCAGTGGAAGCAACGAATCCCTTTTTGTTTGCCCGCGTTTTAGGGGATTCATGTACCTGCTTTTCTTCTTTAAAAATCTTTATAGCTCCCTCCAGCTAACTTTTAGCAAGTCACGATGGCAGTCACTGTAGTTGAGGTCTGCAGTTGAGGTTACCCTTCCTCGATTTATGCTGACGACGGTGTTTTTATTTACTCGGCATTGTTAGCTCTGCTGGCAAGCGACATTAATATTGCAACAATTTTTTAAATAAAGTAATCTTAACGGTGAAACTCTGTTGGGAGCAGTGGAACTTATTTAGGTGACGGTTTTTGACTTGCGAAATAGCCAGATTTATTTACACTTGTTTCTCATTAGTTTTCCGTAGGCATTATTAGTTTATTATGTTTATCATCGATTATTTTATTAGTTTATTATTAGTTCATTGTTTTTGTAATGAAAAGTCATTATTAGTTTATAGTACAATGCTAAATTATTATACGGTGAACAGAATATCAGTTTATTATTAGTTTATTATCGTTTCATTGTTTTTGTAATGAGAAGTCATTATTAGTTTATTAGGTTTATCATCGATTATTTTATTAGTTTATTACTAGTTCATTGTTTTTGTAATGAAAAGTCATTATTAGTTTATTATGTTTATCATCGACTATTTTATTTACAATGTTTTTGGTAATGAAAAGTCATTATTAGTTAAGTTACAATGATAAGTTATCATATGGTGAGCAGAAATGATCACCAGGTGTAATTAAAAGAATATGATTTCCAATTAAAATAAAGGAGATGATTTGCAATAAATTTTTCTACAATCCAATTTACAATGTGTTACCCATTTGATTTTAATTTATTATGTCAATCATCGATCATTTTATTTACAATGTTTTTTTAATGAAAAGTCATTATTAGTTTAAATTGCAATGTTATTCTATTATAAAGGTAAATAAATGGATATTATGGTAAGGTTTTGGTAGTTCTGTTGTTATTAATAACAAAAAAAAGGGTAAAGTCATCATTATTTTAATTGCAATGATATTGTGATATCGAAGGCGATGATATGGTTATGTTATGGTGATGTTGAGGAAATTTCATTATGATTGATGACAGGTAAAATGTAGGATCCTTGAATCTAAGGGCAATCAATTATTATGATTCAATAAACAGGGATTTGCAATTAATTAAATGTACATTATTTAAGGCTGGTTTGGTAACTCGTCGTTTAATGGAAATCAAATGGAGTAATTGGTCGGTAATTAATGTCATTGAGTCTCAATAGTGTTTGGTCGATGTCGGAGTCCTTCTGACTTGCGTCTTCCGTAGAGGTCATGGTTGTCCTTTGATTTTGTTGTACTTGGTTGTCTTGCATTGCTTGGTCTGCTTGTGTCGGGCGGGATATAGACACCTCCATGCTCCTCAGAACAGTCACCAGCCCTAAGACCTTAAATGGTTAAAATCGATGGGAACCTCGGCTTGAGCGTTGCTTATGTGTCTTGGAGGTCCTAACCATTGCAGGGTAGGATGGGCGGGTAGTTAGTTATTCTTATTATTCTGTCGGTTGATTGTTGTTCATTGTGGAAGATGTACATGTGCGTCTTAGATCTTATGTTGTCATTACTTTGCATGCGTCATGTTCGTCATCGTAGGGTGACGCAAAGTCGAATGTATCCTTTATGCTTGTACACATGCGCACACACACACACACCAAAAAAAAAAAAATTGCACTTATTATAAGAGGTTTATCGGTGTAACGAGGAGGTTTGTTATAGTTTAGCTTTAGGAAACTTAAGTGAGAAATGTCTCTATAGCATTTTTTCTTACTCGTATTTCTTGTTAATAACAATTATATTAAAACATAAAAGACATTCCCTTATCAATAGGTTTTTCAGATTTTTATGGTTGTGTTGAAAACCACTATAAAACACTTTGGTTCTATAAAGGG
>JASDQU011026511.1:2031-12490 GCA_032191745.1 Picea mariana
ACAAATCATCTCCACAAGGAACACAAATAACACAAGATGTATGCACAATTTTTATTTTTATTATGGACTTCAATCCGGGGCTTTTTCAGCAACAACTGAATAGAGTACAACTCTTACAAGAGCACTAGCTCTATATGCAAGACTCATCTTACATTCTCAAGACCAACTGAGATGAGACAACAATCCTCAACAGATATCAATCTGTCAACATAAACAAGTGCATCAACCATGCACCAACCTATGCCAAACAACCTATAATCAACCTATACCATAAACAAGTGCATCCAACCATGTATCAAGTATGTACCAATCATGTGTTAAATAATCATCAACAAGGACTCATCAATATGTACCAACATCATCAACTATACACCTCATGTATGTGCCAACTCATCAACTTCTTGTCTCAAGCATGACTAAAGATCTGAAAATGATACACAATTTTATTCAGTGTGTTTTATGTAATTACTCTATGTGGCACTACTTGGAACCTCTCAAAAAAGTCATTATAGAAAAAATGGCATACCTTGTTGAATTCTGGCTTATTCTAGAGAGAGACATTGTAGAGCATGGCCTGCACAAAATATTTATTGAATTGATATGAAACTGTTACAAAACATACTATATCCTGTACCCTAACCAACACATTTGGTCTCACTAAATTTGGATATGTTATGAAGAAGTTATGACATTTTTACCCAAAACACATATTTTTTACTAGTTTCAGGACTAGCCACAAACCCTATTTTCCACGGAGTGCAACTCCCAAAATACAATGACTTAAAAGATTAGTTTTTTACCAGAGATACTTGGATATGTTTTGTCAATGTCATATCAATTTCATGGTATGAATCATTATAGAAAAAAATTTATAGCAAAAATGGTGAGATGACCTGTAAATAACATACCTTATGTTGTTCCAGAGTTTGTACTTAAGTCTTAGAAGTACAGTGTCTAGGCATCCGAAAGTGAGTAAGGGGTAGAGAAGGAAGAAATGTCAACCTTCGGTAAGGGAAACTAGGGCTGATTTCTGAGTTGTGGTTGTCTATCTTCCAATTGTTCCTGGATGTTTATATCCCTTTCAATCGATGCCCATGAACGTTCAAGCTCAACCTGGGTAGTGGTTGTTTTAAGAATAGTATCAAAAAGATTTAAGGCAATATGTGTTTGATCTGATAGTCCGTGTTTGATATTAGGCTGTCTAGTTATAGGGACAGTCATAGAGGAACAAAAAGATAAGAAAAACTCAGGGAAAATTTAGTTGTTGTCTCAATTTCGGTCGTATAAAAGAGAGTTTACAGTTCCAGGAGTGAAAATAGGGTGCAAACCAAAGGCCCTTTCCCACAACTAAGTTATATTTTAATAAAGATGTATGAGTTGGGAGAAAACATTAAGTTGTCTATCATGTAAGGCTCCTATCAAGGGAGAATCTCACTTATAAACAGAAAAAGAAAAATGTAAAGAAATAACCCGATGAAGCATAAAATATATACAAAATTCTAAAATGTTGACTGGTCTTATACCTGCTGATATCCGGTACAGAGGAAAAACAATAAACAATATAGAAAACCAGAATTCATTCACTATAGTAGAGGTTGTACTAAATTACAATGAAGCATTCATAAGATACAGATACAAAATGAAATGAAATATGAGATACAAGGAAACAAAATCATAACACAGTCGTGATAGAATTGAGAATCTTCGGATTTGCTTTATATTAACTCTCAAAATAGAAAACCTCTATTACAATCGATACAAAAAGGTCCATCCTCTTTTTCTTTCTTTCTATGGTATATTTATACAGTTTTACATAAGATGAAATCTTAATCGTTACAAGAATTTCAGTTACGATAAGAAGGACAACAATCGTTCCATTTCTCCATCTATATCTTTATTTGGTACCAACATCTTGTCCTCTCACATGCTCGGTACAAGTGACACATGTTTCCACCAGCCGAGATATCAACACTGACAGTTCCGCTTGACAGTTGGCCTCAAAAGAGTAACAATCTCGGGCTAATTTTAGTAACCTTTCTTCCATCTATCAGTCTAGGATGTCAATAGCGCATAAGTGCACACTTGGTTTAATCATACATTTATCTATTTGAACTATGTCTGCCATAGTTACTTGTGAGATTTCAGCCGAATCTCTTTCTTCTTTTTCATTTATATCGAGAGAGATTTTCGCTATATTCATTTGGCTCAATGTCTTAGCATTTCCTTCACTATCAATACCTAATTGATTACCATCTATAGAACCAAAAGCCTCTTCAAAGGATTTCATTACCATCTTGGCTTGCAGTTTACGTTATGATATACTGTGTTCCCATTCTTTCAATAAAATATTTCCTCTGGTCTGCTCCAAAATGGAAAACCTGGGAGTACTTCCATATTCCCTGTTGTTTGTAGCTATTACAGCCTCTTGAAATGCGACCTGAGCTGATCTAGCTTCTCTTTCTCTGACAAATAATTTTTCCAATACTTGATCAACGAGTAAGCAGTTGTCCCAAATTGCCTCTACCTTGGCGAGTAAACTTCGTTGGGCTGCATAAACTCCACTCTGAATCTCCATCGCTTAGGAAAGGAACATCCCGATATTTATAACTTTACTTTCAACGATTTCCACTCTATCTTGTAGCTATTCAATCAAGTCTTTTTTCTAGCCCACTTGTATCTGACCATTTTGAACCACCAGCTCTGCTTGTTTGAGCTTAGTTTTGAGCAGCTCTATCTCCTTTTTAATGGCCAACCTTACTTTTTCTATTCCTATGCTCACCTGGTCCTTGGCAGCCTCCTCTACTATGGCTAGTCTAGCTTCTAAGGTTTTGATGAGGCGATTTTTTTCGCTTCAGCTAATTTTTCAAAACCCCGACTGAAAATTGGTTTGTTGTAGCATATGCCCCTAAGGTATCGGCTATTTTTGTAACAAACTCATCTTTCTTCTTGTCTTTCCCATCAGTCAACACTTTGTACTTCTTGGCTGGTGATCCCCCTTCCTGATAGAATTCTCTTTTTACCACAGCCTTTCTCTTCTTATTGAAAAATAACTCATTTGGAGGGAGCTCTTCCATCCTTATAGGTCTCAATTCTTCATTTAAAATCCACCCTGCATATATGTTTACCTGAGTTGACTGCAAGGGAGTAATGGAGGTGACGAGATCTCCGATTTTCTTAGCTGGCTATCCTGGAGTACTAACTAGAGTCTGCTTTTTCAGCAACTTGGGAGTCTTTATCTCTGTTTTCAGACTCCTAGTTTGCTCTTCCCCGTCCTAGTGTTTTTCTTGGCTAGGTGTCGCATCTTTGGAGCCTTCGTCTTCTTTTTGTTTCACCTCTGTTGTACTTGGATTCTCACCCCGCAATACTGTGGGAAGACAACTGTGTCGATGTTCTTGGAATTTTAGAACATCGGCCCTCTCTTTGGGTGCTAGGGCTTGTATCTAAGCCAAAATCTCAGCATAAGATCTTGTTCCTCGAGAAATGTAATCTGAGGGTGAATTCTCATGTTTGAACCTTTTGTGTCCGTAACTAGCCAAGTGATTACTTATGACCCTTTGCGGATCATGCTTCTTGAATTCAATATGAACCAATTTTAGGTCTTCCAAGGCTGTTGCCTTAGCTTTAGCATGATCGAAATCTAACAAAGAATATGAATTTAAATGATCAGGAAAAGGTGGCCATAACTTCTTTGAATATCCCTTAAGCTCCTTGCTTATGCCATTGATTATGGTTTTCTTAGCAACTTCACGACAAGCCAACTTGTCGAGTATGAATAATGGTAATGCATGCGGGGAAATAGAAGCCCCCAAAACTCTGAGATATGAGAATTCTGCTTCTACATAACAGTTGGCTATATTTCTCAGATTCATTGCTATACTGTCCAAGATCTTGGGTGGCAAGTGGCCGAAAATAGTGACATGTAGCGGTACCATTACCCAGTTAAAGATTTCATATACAAAATCTGTCACTTTGTTTTCCCACAGTTTTGAATGGTAGACATGGATGGGCTTGGCCTCTGATGAATTCCAACTCTAGCTCATTAAGGGAAAGGGCATTAGAAAACACACGACATCCATAATGTACATGGACATAAAGAATGAAGCAATCTTTCTGCTCTCCCTCTGTGCCCGATACTCTATAACTCGACTGGTCAAGCTATTAGACAACATTTTAGCCCAGTCGAAGGAACAGTCTTCAGTGACTAAATGTATTAAAGGTACCCACTGAAGAAATAAATGTGTGGTGTCCTCTCTCCCATATAATCTGATGGTCATCATAGCTACATATTTGAACTGTGGTTCCAAGGAAGCTATTGAATATATACTATTACTATCTTCCCTTAACTTCGCAGGGTGTGAAACCCAATATCTTATTAAACTGGACATAGTATTTTCATGTTGCACACATTCCTTATGTTTGAAGTTCTCCAAGAATTTGGCATCGTATGCAAGGTCCGACACGGTAGGCAACTTGTACATAGTCTGCAGTTTTTCGGATCTGAAAGTCCCAATAGTGACTTTCTGTTCATTGATGATGGTTCTAGTTGGTATGTCCACATGGTCTAATGCCCACCGAACCATATCATAGTAGGGGAGCAGTCATGGTCTGGCCGCTACTTTATGCATTCCAGATTGGACGACGATCTTATATTTGGTGGTCAGGTCATCTTTTTCATTGTCACTGGAATCATCAGAATAATCTACCAATTCAGACTGTAAAACNTGACCAGGTATTGGCAGAGTCGACACTTTGAGGTGAAGTATCAGCGACGTTGTCTGAACCTTGTCCCAAAACCTCAATGTTGGCTTTAGATGCTTTTCACGGGGCCATGGCCGGAGATCCTGCTTTAGCTCTTCTGTGATAAAAATATGTATACATACAAAAATTGGTTCGCTGAGAAACGTTTTCTCTACGTAATATAGAAATGAATTTGTGGTAACAAATAACAACTCTATATATTCAACTATTTAAAACTCAGTACTTTTCAGGAACAAAATGGTCAAATCATGCTAAATATAAATTTAGCAATAAAAACCCAATCCTTACTTGTCGATTCGCCTTGTTTCTAATTAATGCCATAAATTTTGGCATTTCGAAATGTTAGTTAGCATAAGGAAAAATCAAGACTGCCTTGTAGACTGTGCATGCATCAAGTCACAAGAAATGTTGGCTTAGCTCAATTAATCAGGTTTTATCAACGTTAATTAATCTTTCAGTACTCGCTACATCGGGAGTTTTCTCTTTAACCTTTTGAACCTCTAAGACCTGAGATTGCGATGATTATTTTTGGTTAAAATTGTAATTATGATTAGGTGCTTAATTAATTACGTGATTATTTATATCGCAACTTCGCGACTCGGAGCTTCGAAGGTATAGCTTCTGGGAAGTTCGTATGCCGAGTTACGAAATCGCAAGATCACGATGATATGATTTAATTAAAATGGGGATAAAACTGGATTAAGTCTTTAATTAATTATGTTTTTATCTTTATCGTGACTTCGCGACTCGGGGCTTTGACAGTGTATCTTTTAAAGGAAAATACACCGAGTTGTGAATTCCCGACAGAGCTTAATCGCGGCTAATATTTTTACCTTTATCATTAACGCAGGTTACTAAAATAAGAATCTCATGGTTTTGGCTATCGAGGTTATGACAGTAAGACTTTTGGAGTTAGTAAACACCGAGACACGAAACCCCGATGATGCTTAACCGTAGTTTCGAAATTTTTTACTCTCGCTACTGACCTAGGTAAAACTTTAAAGTGATTTCACCGTTTCGCTCCTTGGGACTTGTGAACTATGTGATCTATAACATCTGATATACGAAATATCAAGGTAAAAAGGGGAAAATCATTTGAATGAAAAGTAGAACTCTCCTTGAGAGCATGATAACCATCGTTTCTCGCGTGATGAGACTTCAGAGATTTTGGAACAAATGAAGGAAAATATGAAAACCATCTTTCGATTTCGAGCATTAAGATATGAAATTCAAAACGGGCTAAAAAAAAAAGGCGGCTCCAACATAGGCTCAACCTAGGGATCCCGTTTTCCTATAAGACAGGAAGAACAGTAGACCACGTGCCAATATTGGGTAAATGGAGTCAATGGCTTTAATCCAACGAAAAAGTTCTTGAGAACAGGATACCAAAGGGGAAAGGGACTTCATTTTTTACCTTTGAAAAGATTTTCAAAACTCATATACTTTTTAAACTTAGTTGTAGTCCCTTTCATGACTTTCTCCTTCCCGTTACTGAATTCAGGTCTGCCTTAAGACGATCAAAACAATTCTAGGAGACCCAACAGATTTTGTGGCTATCGGCTTGAATCAAAAGAAGAAGATTATATGTTTTTAAATCAGGAAGCCCCATCTAAACATGTGATGTAGATCAAGTTTTAAAAAGAATTGGTTAACAGAGTAGAGTGATATTCATGTATAACAACCTTACAGATATCTCAGATATTGCTTCACTGCCAGCGAGCCTGTTCAGTACCCCGGTGAAGTTATCTGGCCCCTTTTACTGAATTTCCTTTCACCACTTCGGAATATATTTATGCATTTAAATGCTGAGATGAGGGCAATTTTTGAATTTCCTTTCATCGTCTCTTAGACTAGATGGGGGCAATCATTTCTGAATTTCCTTTCACCACCTGTCTTATAACTTGCTTTTTTTTTTAGGGCGAAGATGGGGGCAATTAGTTTGTATCAGGGCTGATATCTGTGTAATATTTTGCATTATAGGTCTATCAAATTACTTTGATTACTCAGTACCAACCTTCCCTTAACTTTCACAACACCTTCATTCACAGGGAGAAAGGGAAAAAAAAACTTTTTTTGGGTATTCTATTTGAGCAAGCCTCAATCCTCCTAAATTGTTGAAAAACCTAGGAAAGTCAGGATCACTTTAAGTGTCACTTTGTTTAGCAAGGGACCGAGGAGTTGTGAAGACCCATTTTCTTTCCACAATCTTCTTTGAAGCTCTCGAGGTTGAAACGTAATCTCTTCTCCCTACGTATGCAAAAAATGGAAAGATGTTGACTTTTTAAAGGGTAAACCCGAAAACAGAAAAGGGTGACAGACAGAGATTTATGGACTGAAAAACAGAGGTCAAAAAATAAAAAATGACTCTTGAAAATCTTTTTTGGGGGCTCTTTACTTTGACTGATTGCTTTAATTTGAGTGACTTGTTTATTTTGTCTTATTCTTTCATAAACGATTAAACATGGATACATTCTGTTATTTATTAGTTTAGATGATGTTGTTTTCTGAATGAGGTTATCTTGGTTTTCTTTGATATCCCTTCAGAACAAGTCTTTTAGGAAATCTCACCTTTACCTTATCGTTTCATTTTCTTTGCAAAATATCAAAAATCTTTGGTATCACCTATTTAAGCCAATTTATTTATGACACCTAACTTTCGGTTTACTTCTCCTGCTTGTTTTGTTTGCAGCTGGAATCCTGTAAAAGGAAAATACGAAGGTTATCGAGGCTATCTGAAAGGTGTCAAAAATTCACGAAGGAAAATTAGAATAAGAAAGCAAAATGAAAAATATATATACATAAGTAAAAATTCTATATATGATAAAATTAAATGAAATTTATTTTTATTTATTTATCTATTTATTTATTATTATTATTATTTATTTTTTTTGGCGACTATTTATGTCATATAATGCTTCAGATAACTCCTATTGACAGGGGTGTTGAGGATTTCACTATCTAGGTTTTCCAGTAGGAAAGAATTTTTTCCTTCGAGAACCAAGACTCTGAATGGCCCATACTAGAGGTGATTGAATTTACCATGTTTCGCTGCTTCTTCCCTCCTTGCATCCCACCTTAATACTAAATCACCTGGGAGGAAATCTTTGTCCTTCGCCCTATGGTCAAATAATGCCTTCATGTCATCTTGATACTTCTGCAACCTTTCATCCATTTCAACCCTATGTTGTTGAACCTCGATTAGCTGATTTATCCTCCTGGTGACATGATTTGGTTCTTATTTCTGATCTTGCCACAATTTCATCATGGGGAGTGCTAAATTTATAGGTAACACCACATCTATCCCATATACCATCTGAAAAGGAGACATGCCGATAGACTTTTTAGTGCCTGTGTGATTTTCCCACAAAGCGTACTTTAAATGTACATGCCAAGACTTTTTGTTTTCATCCAATACTTTCTTAATTATATTGATCAGGCTCTTGTTAGATGACTCAGCCAGTCCATTTCCTTGGGGGTAGTACACTGTAGAATGACCAAGGACGATATTATACTTTTGGAAGAAGCTGATCATGGCCATAGATTTGAAAGCCTGGGCATTATCCATGACTATCTTTCGGGGGCAGCCAAATCTTGACAAGATATTGTCTTCTAAGAAATCTATTACCACCAAGTCAATTTCCCTTTTAGTTGGAATAGATTCCATCCATTTGGTAAAGTAGTCTGTGGTAGTTAAGATCCACTTGTGCTGGGCGCTAGAATGTGGATTAATCTCTCCTATAAAATCTAGCCCCCATTGTTGAAAAGGGGATTCAATTTTGACCGGAACTAAAGGTAGCACCGAGAGTTTCTGTTTTCCTGCAAATAGCTGACAAGGGCTACAGGCTCGGACCTTGGCGTTAACATCTGAAAAGAGTTTTGGCCAGTAATACCCAACCCTCAGAATTTTGTAAGCTATGTCCCTCCAAGTGTGATTTCCTCCACAAACTCCTTCGTGAAATTCACTTATAACCCTTTCTGTTTCCGATTCGACTAAGCAGACTAACAAGAAACTGAGCGGGTCTTTCCAATATAGTTGATTTTCGGCGATACAATACTTAACCGCATGAAGCTTTAAAGTCTTCGCTTTTGATGGTGATAGTTCACTCGGGCATTTTAGAGTCAATAGGTAGGATACTATGTTTCTGTACCATTCTGATGATACAAATTTCTCCTCGATCTTAATTACACTTGTTGGTTCATCAAGCTCATTTACATTCATATTTTCCTCATATCCCTGCAGGCAGTTTATATCCAGAGCTCTGAGATTTGATTCAGCCAGAAGTTTGGCCAGGCCCCTTCCCTTTATCAGTTTAGTAGGTTTGATTTCCATGTCAAATTCTTGGATCTTGGCAAGCCATCGTCCTCTTTTCCCATCACTGTCTGGTTGTACCAAAATATCTTTCACATAACTGGTCGGTACGTATGCAGTGATCTTGGAGTGTAATACATATGTTCTAAATGCCTTCAGTGCTTTTACCATGGTGTACTCTTGTTTTTCTATTATATCATATTTAAGTTCTGTGTCTCTGAGGCTCTTGCTGAAAAAGGAGAACAGTTGTTCGAAACCATCTTCATTCTTTTGGAGGAGCACCACAACAATCGTGTGTTCAGAGGCAAATGAGAAAATAAGAAAGTCTTTCAAATAATCGGGACTTGCCAATACAGGTGCTTCGGCTATGACTTTCTTAATTTGTGCGAACGAATCTTTGGCTTCTATTGTCCACTTTACTTCACTATTCTTTTTCATCATATCTGTGATCAATTTTACAATTTCAACGAAATTTGGGATAAATCTTCGTAAAAAAATTATTTTTCCTAAGAAAGATTGAATTTCTTTTACATTTCTAGGAATGTTTATAGTGTCGATTGCTTCAACCCTCTTAGGATCAATATTAATTCCATCCTTAGATACAACATGACCCAATAATTTACCCTCTTGCATGGTGAAGGGTGATTTCTTGGGGTTTAAGGATAGACCAAACCTGCGACATTTTTCGAATCTTTGTTTAAGATGTACCAGATGGTCTTTGTCAGATTTGGAGAAAACCGTTAAATCATCAAGATAGATGACTACGAACTTATCCCTCTCTCTGATCAAAGAGATGTCCATAGCGTGTTGGAACTTGGTTCCTGCATTCATCAAACCAAAAGGCATTTTATCATACATGAACGTACCCCAAGGGGTAGTAAAAGTTGTTTTTTCTTTATCTTGTTCATTCATGGCAATTTGATTATATCCAGATAAACCATCAATCATAGACATTCTATTCGCCCCAACTACCCTTTCTAGCACATGATCCATTTTAGGCAGTGGATAGTTTTCTTTAAGAGAGGATTTATTTAAATTTCTAAAATCCATGCACAGTCTAATTTCTCCACTCTTTTTTTTGACTGAGATCAGATTTGCCACCCAGTCAGAATATCTCAGAGGTACTATAATTTTCGCCTCCAAAAGTTTTTTCACTTCTCTCTCGACCACAGGTAATAAAATGGGGTTGATCTGCCTAACATTTTGTCTAAAAGGTTTGACCCCAGGCTTTAAAGGTATCTTGTGATCAATCACAACAGTGTCGTAGGTTCTTAACTCGTCATAAGACCAGGCGAAAACATCTTTAAATTGTCTGAGTAGATCCTTATATTTGTCCTTTATTTTAGGGGGGAGGAGTTTAGATATTTTAACCATCCTAGATTCTTTTTTGGT
>JASDQU011026511.1:20428-37330 GCA_032191745.1 Picea mariana
AACTGTTTCTCTTTTAGTCCCTTGGCCTATTTCAGGTCCTGCCACCAAATGTTGGCCTTCCCCTTCAGATTGTAGATGGCCATTCTAACCTTCATGTTGTTGTAGTTGTAGGTTTGGAATTATTTTTTGATGTCCAGTAGCCATGCCTCAGCTTCTTCTCCCATCTTGGATTCTCTGTCAAAGGTAGCTGGTTTGATATTTTTAAATTCTCCTTCAAGGTGGTCTATTTGTTTTCTTTTTCTATCTAGTATAGTTTTGTCTTTAGCTGAAGGTGTCCCTTCAGACGAACTGTCTCATTTTTATGTTTCCACACCAGAATTCTTGGAGGCCCTTTTGCTAACCTCCTCATCATGGTTATCACCTTTTGGGATTTTCTTGGTTGCTATACTACGCAATAGGACTTCATTTATATCTTGATGTTCCTGTTGCGCTTTCTTCAATTTTTCATTGTTGGCCTTGAAAAACTGCACTTCAACAATAAGATTCCTCATTTTTTCCAACACCTCCATGGGTGAGATTCCATCACTGTTCTGTCTTGGATCTCTAGGAGGTCCTTGTTGCGGATTTTCTTCCATCCTGATTTCTGCACTCTCCTGAGCTACCATAATTTACAAAAAAAGAAAGGGTTTTCTGTTTGTAACCATAAGATTTATTAGTTTTACATAAATCAGAATAAATACTAAGCAGCTAATGTGGCCATGTTCGGGCCCAGTGTTGTAGCCTTTTCTCTGATACCATATGTAGTGAACCTCAAATTTACCATAAAAAAAAATCTCTATGACATAATTCAATTATCGTTTAAGCTTAGAATTTAAGAAAAGGTATTTTCTATGACATAATTAAATTGTTGTTTAAGCTTAGAATTTAAGAAAAGGTAACCTTCATTACTATCTATAATGTCATTATTACACCCGTCTAGATTACCTTGAACCTAAAAGCTTATGTGAGTAAAATTCTTTCCATAATTCTATCACCTCCCTTGACTCTCAAACTAGTCCAACATACTTATATGTATATAGGCAAAGTATAAACTCAGTTCGAAGTAACCTTTGATGTTCAGAGAGATAAAGATCAGAAGGGATACCACCTTTGAAGTATTCAAAGGGAGGCAGAGAACGAATTCGTCTCGTAGAGGTCAAGCTTAGGTGGAAGAACGCCAAGTCATTTTGGCCAGAGATCCTTTGAGAAGATTAAACGAATGATGAACTTTATTCGTGGGGAAGTTCTGAAATCACGTGGACCATTGGATCTCAGAGCCCTGTATGGGGACTAAGACTAGTCATCTTTCAGCGTTCAGAAGCTTAGGAGGAGTGGAAACCATTGGATGAGAAGCAATAGGAGCCATTGGTCTTGCGCTTTGAGTTTCCCTATTTCAGATTCATTGCATCGTGGACCTTTGGTTCGCAAAATCCCGAAAAAATCGAGACCGTTGATCTCATGTGAAAAGGATAAATCTCGAAAGAATTGGGACCATTGATCTCATACGAAAAGAATAAATCTCGAAACAATCAGGACCGTTGATCTCATGCAAAAAGCATGTTTCGTTAAGCGGTGGGAAAATCTGGGTGGCCTAAATCTGCATGCCTAGATCTACAGTTAGGGTTCCATTCTGGACCCCCTTCATCCTTCTACCTTTAACAAGGGCGGGGGGGGTCCAGAATTGAGTGTGCAAGTTTCGGCGGCTTAGATAGGAGCAGTTGGTTCTATGGTTGAGATTGGATTCCGGACCCCCTTTGCCTTTCTACCTTTAATAGCGGGGCCGGGGGGGGTCTGGAATGGGTGACTTTGTGTGGGTCCCCCCTACCATCTCCTCATGATTGTCTCTACCTTTCACCTTCTGCCATATGTCTTCCACTTAATCTCACCTCCACTCAGCTCCATCCTGGCCCACCTTATTCCCATTAATTTACTAAGCTTTAGTTAGAAAGTTATTCTCTACTGAAATTCCATATTTGTTGTCTGTACAGTCTAAGTTTTTATGCATTGTATGGAATCTATGCATTTCCAAAGGCCCACATGTTTTGAAACACATCTCAACAAGAGAAAAGGGCTCTAGAGTACCTGAAATCCCAAAAATGTTGGGCCCATAGCCCTCTTGCATTTCACAATTAGACATTTCATGTTTGACTTTGTTTGAACATTAGTTGTTCATAACCCCGACATCCTGAACCCCGAAACCCTGAAGTGTTGGGCCCATCGACTCTTACCATTTTGCGGTTCGACATTTCTTAGTTCATTTGTTTATGTGTTCAAGGTTCCAAACCCCGAAACCCCAAACATTATCCCAACATGTCGCAAGACTTTCTCACCGAGGTTAAAAAATACCCTATATAAAGTTCTCAGGTTCAATTCCATTTACAATAAGTAAATTTTGTATACTAGGGTTTTGAAATACTGGTAATTACCCTACATCTACCTCTGTGGTAATAATCCTAGTCTATGAAGGGACTATTCTAGAATTTGACCATATAATTTGCTTCTAATTTTCCTAACAATTAAAGATAGAAAATTGGTATTCATCTGAGATTAACTCAAACATAAAATCATTATCCCATATTAAATTCGTAAGGCATTCTATTAGTTTTTCCCTTTTTATACAGATTTTCACCCAAGTTATTGTATCCATACTGAATAAAATAGATGCATTACTATTGTCCCTAAATAATTGAAAGATATGGAACATAATTTCAATTATAATCTAACGAATACACTACATGATATATACGATCATTCAAACAGAAAATAGAAATCATTTTGGTTTAGATTTAACGCATACATTGCTTCTTATATAAAGTCATTCAGATAGAGGAGTAAAGCCACATATCAGAACTAGCTTTTTGGAAAGACAAAGGGAACAACCATGTTCCTCCCAACCATATAATAGAGCAGCCAAAACCACTTTCCTTATTCACCCCCTAGCCTGACCATGAATCCATGAGGGAGAACTTGGAAGACTCCTCTTCAGCAATGTCCACGATTCCAATAGTTATCCCGTTGCCTCACAGTTACTCACAGCAGTGCTCATAACAACAAGGAAAATTTGTTTCGGTAGACTCCTCTTGCCTCACACTAAATCCGTAGTGTTAATAACAGCAAGAGAACTCCAAAATATTTTTCCCCAGCATACTTCACAGCGTCCTACCTCCTCGGATATGTTATTTATCAATTTTGCCCAGGTCTTTTTCCCTCCCTTGGGGGAAATTTTCATAGATTTTCTAAATCCCTGATTTTCAGGGGCTACCAATGGCCAAATCTTTGATTTTCCACTTGTAATAATCATCCCAGAGGTAGTTCCAACATGTTCCCCACTCATGGAGTCATGGTCAGCTGATTTTAACATGGCTATTCCATTTGTCCTCCTGCAATTAATATACAATATTTTGTTTTCATACAACTGTCATAGTCAAATAGTTAGTTGAGTCCAATCAGAACTCTGCCCAATAGTCATAATAATTAATTACAATTATCAAATTCGAAATTAAGAATTGCCATAAATGGTAAAAATTATCCAAATTTGAATTTACTAAAAATGGAAACAAATTTCCAACAAATTTAAATCTCAAAAATATTTTAATTTTTTGGGGAATGTCACATCCTTTCCCCCTTCAGTAAAACACTGTCCTCAGTGTTTGTTCCTTTCCTAGAACAGGATTGTATGAGATTTCTACAAATCTCCCACCAATTCCCAAGTGGCCTCCTCAGGACTAAAGTGCTTCCATTGCATGTTTGCCTGAGCGATGTCTCTATTCCGAAGTGCTATTTATCTCTGGTCCAGAATGCACAGGGTTTCCACTAGGAAGTCCCCTTTAGGATCCACCTACACCAAGTTCCAATCATTCATATGAGTAGCATCATGAATATACTTTTTCAGCAAAGAAACATGAAATATATTATGAATTATTAGATTAGTTGGGAGTGCAAGTTGATATGATGTTGGTCCAATTCGAGCTAGTATCTCGAAGGACACACAAAACCTGGGTGCCATCTTGGCACAGTTCCTTAACTTCAGTGAGGTTTTTCATGCTTTGAACTTCAAGTAAACATGGTCTCCCACTTGAAATTCCAAGTGTCTTCTTTTCTGATCTGCATAGATTTTCTGTCTATCCTGTGCCTCTTTCAAGTTTTGTTGTACCTTCCTTACCATGTTCTCCATTTCTTGGAGAATCTCTGGTCTAACCATGAGCCTGTCAGCCAGGTTATCCCAGCTAATTAGAGTCGTACATTTTTCTGCTGTATAGTATTTTGAAAGGGTTCAACTTAGCCGAAGTTTGGTACCCATTGTTATATGCAAATTATACCAAGTGTAGGTAGTCCTCCCACTTGTTCAGTTTTGTTCCTACATACATGTGGAGAATATCCTCTATGATTTGGTTTGTCCTTTTGGTCTTTCCATCCATTTCTGGATGATAACTTGTACTGAAATTCAAGTTAGTATTTATCCCCGCAAACAATTCCTTCCAAAAAGTCGATGTGAATTTTACATCTCTATCTGAAATCACCATTTTAGGAATACCATGCAGTCTAAAAATTTCTTTCATGAATATTTCAGCAATGTTTATAGCTTTAAAAGTAGACTTTACAAGAATAAAGTGTGCAGACTTACTGAGTTTATCGATTACAACCATGACAAAATCATTCTGTTTCTGAGTTTTAGGCAAACCTATTATAAAGTATAGTGATATGGTCTCCCATTTCCATTCTAGTACTGGTAATGGCTATAATAGGCTGGCTGGATGCTAGTGTTCGGCCTTAACCTGCTGACAATATTGGCACCTAGACAAGTAATCTGTTGTTTCTCCCTTCATGTTAGGCCAGTAAAATAGTTTTCTGAGTGTTGTTTTTGTCTTTTGGCAACCTGGATGGCCAGAATACGGTTTCTTATGCACTTCATCTAAAACAGTTAATTTTAACTCTGTTGAATCTGGTATGTAAAGTCTGTTTTTAAATCTTAAAAGTCCCTTCTTGTCGATACTTATATCTAGTTTATCTGAGTTTGTGATACTATTTTGAAATTCTGCCATCATCTTGGTGTAATTTCCATCATTAATACCTGTCATCCTTATTCTTTGTTCCAGATCACTTTCTACCCTGCTGATATTTATCTCAAATAACCCATGGACTGTTGTTCTTAAAGTGTCTACTACTTTATTTTCCTTACCCTTGATATGTTTGACCTCAAAGTCAAATTCTCTCAAGAAGGCTAATCATATGTCTTGTCATGCATTAAGGTCTGGTTGGTTAAACATATATGTCACCCCGCTATTATCTGTCAATAGTATGAATTTTCTGCCCATTATATAGTGTCACCACATTTTTAAAGCATGTATTACTGCTGCCAATTCTAAGTCATGAGTGCTATAATTTCTTGTAACATCCTACTCTGATGCATTGAGAAAACTTATTCTTTGAGGACACTTGCTCGCAAGTGATCCAGACTATTATGATATTAAAACTTTTGTCCTTGATTATGATGTGTTATAATAGATGACATGATGTTTTACTGCATTGACATAGACAGGTTCTATTGACTCGGTTTTACTAAGTGTGTAGGATTTTGGACCTTGAGGATGCTGAGGCATCGACGGAACCCCTTGGCCTCCGGATTGATTCAGGGAGTGTGCTATTGGGGTTTGATTGTTTTACTGTGATTTTAGTACATTTAATTAGATGATATGATGTGGAGATGTTCTGACAAGATTGTTGATGATGCAGGCTGTCGATATCTTTCCAACCAGACTGAGATATGGACTAAAGGGGCCACACGTGACTACTAGAGAGGTTGAGGGAGAGGTGTGGACAGCAGCCCTGCCACAGCCTACTAGCACTCCCGCCGTGGCTAGAACTGTAGGTTAACGATTACCTAGTTTGAGAGGACCCACGATGTCGTGAGGGAAAACTGCGACAATCACTCACGATGATTCTAAGGGGCACGCAATAAGGTGGGGGCCTTATTCCTTAGAATCCCTTAGTCTCCCACAAGTTCACCTGGCAGAGTGTTGACTCCAGGGATTATTGATGTCTACCAATAAGTCAGGAAGCGAGTGGCATCCTTGGAGCACATGGTGCATCCTGAAGGGCATGTCACACAAAAGAAACACAAGAGACGAGTGGCACCCTTGGAGCACGTGGTGCATCCTGAAGGGCACGTCATGCAAAAGAAACACTAGAGGCGAGCGACACCCTTGGAGCATGAAGTTCATCCTGAAGGGCATGTCACATTGATGATGTTAAAGGAATGAACCTAGATGGCCCTAAAACTAATATCTCTGTAAGAAATTTTAAAAACAACTTCCCTAATTAAAATGTCGCCTAGTACAGAATCTAAGTCCTAAGTCTAAAACTTCTATAGGGTTAAAATTTTGTCTACCCTTAAGAAAAATACCATATAAAAATAAAATAATAAATTTTAAACTAAAAACCACTTAAGTAATAGTTGTGGACTTCATAAATTTTTGGGTAAAATGAAGAGAGTAAGAACTTAATTAAAATCTGTGGATATCAAAGGTCAAGAAGAAATAAATTATTTAACTTGTGAAAGTGTAAAAAGATATTAAACTAATAATAAAAGGAAAAGAGTAAATAGTGCAACTGCCATTTTGGCTCTAATAAAAAGGGGAAAGAAGGGAATAATAAAAATTAGGAAACTAAGGAATGGAGGAAACATAATAAGGGAAAGAGGGGAACTTAAGCTAAAAAGCAAGGTCAACATAGTAAAGAATCTACAATTAAGAACCTTATAAATTGAACTAAATTAGCAACTTCATGTTAGGAAAAGTATTTAAACTTGTAAGGGAATCTAGGAACACCTAGGAGTAAAAATAGGAGCAACTCTAGGTGGGTGAGGGAAATGAGACAATTATTAATTTAAAGAAACTAATTATTGGAGGAAAGTGGGGGATGGATGAAACTTGTACGAAGGAAAATTATTACAAAATTTTTATTAAAGCTTAAATCAAATGAGATTTAGGGAAATTTTGGAATTTCTAAAAGTCTATAAAAGAGAGAGAGAGGAGAATGAAGAAGGGGATTGACTATTAGCGTAACATTACACTATCAGAATTGTGACTTGACTGATTACTTTTGGGGAGTTGGGATTCCCAGCTCGGATAGGAGTGGTAGCTCGACCTTGCAAGGTGAGCTGAGATCTAGACGTACCATCTGGATAGTGTGTGGTCCCTTTGTGGCTCATGGGGATAAGGGGGAAGCAGAGTACCCCTAGTGATTGTCTGGGAGGTACCGGTGAGGTCTCGACGGTCGGCGAGCAGGAGCGGCATGGAGCACGCGGACGTCATATGAGGCAGGTGATAAGGCAAAGGTATGCTCGTTATTTTGTAGAGTAGAAAGCAATGGTAACTTATGCTTGATCTGTATGTTGGTTGTAAATGGAAGAATTTCGTCTTGAGCCCTTGCCCATTTGTTGTTTGCCTAAATTTTTTGTGGTCAGTGTTCTGGTTTGGGTTTTACTATTCCTTGGTTTGGATCTTATGCTTCCGTGATACCCTTCATGGTTTTATATTCCCGAGATGTGATAAGTGTAAACCTGTATCTGTGGTTGCTTCTTGTGTTTGGACTTGTTCTATTTTCCATGCTGTCATCATGTATCGGTGGTAAAATCCTTACTTCTGCATTGGTATTTGTGGTAACAGATGTAAAACTATATATATACATGTTATCCCTGCTGTGGTAATTCGGCAGGGTGGATAAAGAAAATGTAGATATATATATTAATAAAATTGTAGGTTGTATCTTCAGCGTTGGTAATGTGGTTGTCTGTTAACCTAGCTCTGCCTGTTCATCACCCAAAGGATAAACAAACTATGTAATTTTCTTGAACTAGCAATTGGTTTCTGTATGTTTTGGGTAAAGGCCATCTAAACTCAGTGTCTTCATCTTTTCAACGGAGATTTAACCCTGAGAAAGTATCAATCGATGGTAAAATTTATCCATGGTTTCCTTCTACCATGCATTTTTCCTTACCATCTATCCATTGTGTGAAGCTAAGGTCATCCTCAACGATTTTATGTTTTTCTTCTTCTTTCCTGAGCGAATCCCATGGGCGATTCTACGTGAGCACTGCTCCTTCAGTGGGAGTTTACACCTTTGCGTCCTTCACACCTCGACCTGCATGCTTAAACCCTTGGATTGCAAATTTTTATTTTATTTATATCATGGTTGGTTTCGTTCAAGACCCGGCCATGCAATATTAATTTCACCTCTGGTATCCACGGATTCACCTTCCCTTCTCTCAAAAACAAAAATTATTGCTGGCTAATTCATTGATGAAACATGTGTCACTTTAGTGAATGCAATTGGTGATAGCGGTAATCTTCACTCTGCTTCCAGTAAGGCTTGAAGAAAAAGATTTCTTCGGCTTTCATAATTGAGACAGATGTAATTTAACTCTGTGTTGGCTCTTCCAGAGCGATTGACTCTATTTTTGATAATCTTGGTATATATTTTTTTCCCCATGTCTTCTGTTCGATGCGTTGTTTCCTTTAGATTTCTGGGCGGCCATTACTAAGCCCCTAACCGTGGTCCTCTACCTGGCATGAGTACTGTTCTTTCCCCCTATATTGTGTACTGGTGAAAAGTCTCCCTTGGGTGAATTAAGCCTGTGTCGAATCCCTGAGGGGGCGATTTGTCTTTACCTATGCCCTTCTAACTGAGCGATTCTATTTTTTTTCGCTCGGCTACTCCTACCTCCCAACATTTTCTAGGTTCCATAAGTTTTTATGATCAGCTTCGCGCTTTCTCTTTATTTTTTATCATTTAAATTTTCCAGACCTCCTGGATTTACTTCTGAATGTCTGGGATGCACTCGTCACTTCCTTCTTCAAAAAAAAAAGGGGGTTAATGCATTGGTGCTTCAAACCGTTATCCAGTCCTTAGATTGTATAAAAATAAAAATAGAAAAACAACCCATCGACTAAAAATCGTATATCCTTATTGAATTTGCACATGCTTAAATACAAATACTTAATGCGAGCATAGATAAGAGAAGGGTACTTTTTCTGTATCTCTAACCACATTTTGTACTAATCCCTTGCTCTATTGCCAATAGATATGCAACCCTGTTTTTTCGGTAATCATGGCTAGCTTCACCGTTGCCAACTGTACTTCTGAACATCATCTTACTCACTACTACTTGGGGTTTCTTCCATCCCCAACTAATAATAGATATCGTGGACCAAGGTGGAACATATTACTGTTGATTTGTTTAAACCTACCTTTTCTGTTTTAGTAATGACAATGACTATGATCAGATTTGGTTAATGCTCAATTTAGGAGTGCATGGTTTGGTCTGTTTTGGTCTGAGAGGTGGCTTTCTAGTTTGGGGTTGGTATTGATATTTCTTATTTTAGATTAGGTTCACATGAAAATATTAAAGTGCATCCAATTCCTATATTTGTTTCAGCAACAATTTTTATTCTTTTGCTTGCAATTATAGATATATTATAATATGAAAACACATTTAAGAAAAAGTGGTTAATCTATGTTTTAAAATACTTTATTATTATTATTATTGATTTATATTGTACTTTATTATTATTATTTGATTTATATTGATATTTAATATATAAAGATATATTAGAATTATTATATTGAGACATGTTTGTGATATTGGAATGTAAATAGGTTTCAAGATGGATCCAACTCACATAATTCTTACTTCCTTAAATGGAATAATAAGTCAACTTGATTTCTTAGTTGCATTATTTAAAAGGATGCATTTCTTCTTTAAAAACAAAATCCTTTTATACCTATGTAAGATAGCAATGTAAATTTTCTTAATCGAGTCCTAAATTGGATTAATCTTCTTATGGTTCTTTTATGGATTGTAAGGTAGCTTGGGATCTTTCCTTATTTCTCATTTATGATTAAATCCTTGTACATTAAATGGATGTGTAAGGAGGCATTGAAATCTTATATACTACTTAAAGGATTGGGATCACCTTATGGCACCTTGTAATAGGTGATGTAATTTAGTATAGAAGTCTTATATATATTGTTAATAGGTGTTGATCATTTAATTCTTTTATTGATGTATAAAGCAGCTTTTACTTCCTTTAATCGTTCATTAAGTTGATCTTTTATAATTACCTTGAGAGAAATGGATATGTTAAGTGGTGTCGAATTTTTAAATTGTCATTAAGTGAGATAATTCATTTCCTTGTGATACTTAGTGAGTTTCATAGGAGTTGTACTATTTCTTGAGTTGAACCATCAATAAGTGATTCCTGACTTAAATGAGCTTGATCTTAACAAGAGGCTAGTCGTATTTAAAGAGTTTGCAACAATTCAAAATTGTAATTATGCCCTAGTGTTTCTTGCTATTCTCCATGTAATTCCTATTGCTCAATTGGTTTCTTTTTATATCGCTTAATGGGTTGATTGATCATAGCATATTATTATATTTGGTGCCATGTTAGGTATGATGGGCATAAGTGTAGTCACTTCATCTAGAAATGTCAGCTACAATCAATCTATTGAATGATTAATTCCACGCTTTGAAGTAAATTAGATGACTACCCTTGCTTCTTGATTTAAATAAAGTTGTTTTCATTTCGCTCCCACTTATGTCGTTTCATGATGGAATTTCGTAATTCAATCCTCTTGCACCGTGGAATTCTTATAATATGTGTTGATTCATAGCACTTCTTCGCACAACAATCGTCCTTGATATTTGTTGATTTAGTATTTTTAGTTTGGTCTGGATTGTGTTGGGCGGGATGTAGACACCTCCATGTTCCTCAGAACAGTCGCCAGCCCTGAGACCTTAAATGGTTAAAATCAATGGGAACCTGGGCTTGAGCATTGCTTATGTGTCTTGGAGGTCCTAACCATTGCAGGGTAGGACGGGCGGGTAGTCAGTCTTTTTATTTTGTCGAATGATTGTTGTTCTTTATTGGCAGACGTCGATGTGCGTCTTAGATCTTTACATTGATATCGCAATTGCATGTGTTATGATTTGTCGTCATGTGGCAGCGCAGAGTGTAATGTCTTGTTACCCTTGTACACACACACACCCACACACACAAAAAAAAAAATTGCACTTGTTATAAGAGGTTTGTCAGCGTAACGAGGAGGTTCCTTACATATGGTATCAGAGCAGGTTCAACACGTCACTTGGGATCGCTATGGCTTTCGTTGTTATGATTTGATTATACTATTGCTAATTGAGTTGACTTGTGTGTGTGCAGGTAATCATGGTTAGAGGACGCCGTGGAGGCATATGATGGGGTGCTAGGGAAGGAGGTGCGACACCTCCAGTAGCATCCACACTCGAGGGGTCTAACCCATAGGGAGATGAATAGGTTCTCGGATAGGAGTAGATAGTAGTTGGCGATGTTGTTAGGATGATGAGATATTTTCAGCGCATGTCCGAGGCACTGATCAGCCATTTGGAAAGAGATGAGGCTAGGGCATTGGCACCCGTTGAGGTTCCACCATGCGCATCGGCCGTTATTGGTAGCATTCACTGTGAACTCGGAAAGGTCAAATTTCTGGAGCTCTTTGGTGCCCCGGACGGTGCAGCCGCCGTGGCATGGTTGGAGAACATGGTGATGTGATTCACACTTTGCGATTATACCTCCAACATTAAGGTTTGCATGTTGGTCTTTCAACTGAAGGGGAGCTCTCTTCTATGGTGGAAGACGCTCCTACCACAACTAAACATGGCCGTCGAAGATGTGTCATGGGAACTATTCGAGGAATGGTTCCGAGAGAGGTACCTTTCAGAGGAATTCATTGAGCATCAGCTCAATGAGTTCAATGCCTTACAACAAGGAGGTTGTACGGTGCCCGAGTACGACGCACGTTTTATGGAGTTGCTCCAGTATACTCTGCACCTAAACACATAGAAACTTAAGGTCAACTGGTTCGTGTTCGGCCTTAACGGAAGCCTGCATGAAAAGGTTAGGATTTTGATGCCTCAAACCTTGCATGATGCCATCCAGAAGGCCCTCATAGCAGAGGAGGAGCTTATCAGTGGGGGTCAGACCAGGACTCCAGTGAGACCAACAGGGTAGGTGGAACATGGATATCATGGCTTCCAAAGGGGATCCACTTTTACTACACCTCGGTGACCGCTGCCTCAGCAGCGGACCCCTTATCAGAGACCACCACATTAGCAATAGTGTTTCCCGCAACAACAACAATTTAGGCCTGTTTAGCATAATAGACTAGGTTTCCAGGCCGGTGGGCCGTCATCTTCTACTTCAGGTACTAGGACTACTGGTTCAAGGAAGGGATGTTGGACATGTGGGGAGGCACACTACCAGTACGACTGTCCTGTGGAGAGGACCATAGCATCCATATCAGCTGGACCCACTACCGTGGGAGATATGGGAAAGGCCCATCGGATTCATGTAGCGCTGAATGACCGCCAGGAAGAGCACCAGTCAACTGTGCTCAAAATGACAGGTATCATCGTTGACCAGACCCTTAGTGTTTTGATAGATTCCAGTGCTACCGAGAGTTTCATTTTTGGTGTAGTGCTAAAAATGATTAAGGTAAAGGCAGTTGAACAGGATGAGTTTAGATTCGTAGAGATGGCTTCGGGAGCCAAACAAAAGGTTGGAGGAAAGGTTACAGGATTTCCCCTTAACCTAGGAGAGTTTGTCATGAGGACCAACCTGTATGTGACGATATTAGGATCTTATGATGTCATGGTTGGTATGGATTGGTTGGAATCGCATGACGTGATACTCAACTATGAGATGAAATGGTTGATCTTGGTCGATGATGAAGGATAGAGACATGTGATTGTAGGAAAAAACCAGGGAGTTTCCTTGAGGTTCATTTCTTCCTTACATCTACAGAAGAGTATGCGCAAGGGGTCCAAGATTTATGTGATCCTTTCATTAAACGAGAAGGGAGTAGCGGAAGGTCTAGAACACCTTCTAGTGGTGAGAGAGTTTACGGACATGTTTTCGAAGGAGTTACCTGGGATGCCACCTGAGAGGGAATTGGAGTTTACCATAGACCTAAAACTGGGGACTGAACCGATAGCCAAAATGCCTTATCGAATGTCAACCCTAGAGTTACATGAGTTGAAAATGCAACTGAAGGAGTTGTTGGACATGGGACTGATACGTCCTAGTGTGTCACCGTGGGGTGCACCGGTTATTTTCAGATTAAAGAAGGACGGATCATGGAGGCTTTGCATTGACTACCATCAATTGAACAAGGCCACAATCAAAAATCAGTATCCCTTACCGAGAATTGATGATCTATTCGATCAAATGAAAGGTGGGACAGTGTTCTCCAAGATCAATTTATGATCAGGGTATCACCAGTTACAGATAAAGGAGGATCACGTTCCTAAGACCACCTTTAATATGATATTTGGACATTACAAGTTTATTTTTTTACCATTTGGACTGACAAATGCCCCGGGGGTATTTATGAGTTTAATGAATGGGGTGTTCCTCGAATACTTGGACAAGTTCGTCCAAGTATTCATTGACGATATTTTGATATACTCTCAGACTATGAAGGAGCATGACAAGCACTTGCACTTGGTACTACAGTGTCTACGAGAGCACAAATTGTATGGGAAGTTGTCCAAATGCTCTTTTTATCAATCGAGGATTCACTACTTAGGGCATGTCATCTCTGGCGAAGGCATCTCCATGGATCCAGCCAAGGTTGAGGCTATTATGGAATGGACTATGCTGACGAATGTCACGGAAGTCCATAGTTTTAAGGGTTTAGCAGGATACTATCGACAGTTTTTCGAGGGATTTTTGAAGATAGCAAATCCGATCATGGAATTGCAGAAGAAAAACAAGAAGTTTCTTTGGACCCAGAAATGCATGGAAGCATTTTGGAGGCTTAAAGAGTTGTTAATGACAACACCGATACTAAAGGTACCTGACATGGACATGAACTTCTTGGTATGTACAGACGCATCCAAGGAAGGCTTAGGCGGAGTCTTGATGCAAGACAGACGAGTGATTGCTTACATTTCGAGGAAACTGAGAAGGCATGAGGAGAACTACGCGATGCACAATTTGGAGTTATTAGCAATCGTATATGCCTTGAAGGTTTGGAGACACTACCTTGTTGGATGAAAATTTGAACTAAAGACTGATCATTGTGGACTACAACACATTTTTATGCAAAGCGACCTGAACACGTGACAACGGCGTTGGTCGGAACTGCTTAGCGAGTACGACTTTGAGATTACTTATATAAAGGGAATAGTGAACCGAGTGGTGGATGCTTTGAGTCATAGACCACACATATTTTCGGTGTTGCCTCTTCAGACGAATCTATGTGAGAGGATTTTCACTTTACAACGTGACGATGACTAGTACAAAGAGGTCGAGGGTTTTATTGGACAAAACACAATGATGGTCCCATGATACGAGGGATTTTCATTTGATAGTGATGGCTTATTGAGGTTTAAAAGTCAGATTTACGTACCGCCAAATGACAAGTTGAGGATGTTGATCTTGAGCGAGGCTCATAGAGCACTTTACATGGCTCACCCGGGAGTCATGAAGATGAGGGCAAACCTTAGACCCTTATTCTTCTGGAAGGGAATGAAGGACGACATAGTCAACTATGTGGCCAAATGTCTAGAGTGTCAGCAGGTAAAGGCTGAACATAGACACCCAGGAGGATTATTTCAATAGCATTCCATTCCGGAATCGAAATGGGAGGTCATTTCGATGGATTTTATTGTTGGATTGCCACTGATGGAAAGGAGAAATGACTCGATTTTCATAGTAGTGGACACTCTGACGAAGAGTTCTCACATTATTACTATGCGTATGACATATCAGACACCTGACATTGCTAGAGTTTTCATCAGTGAGATTGTGAGGCTGCATGCCATGCCTAAGAGGATTATATCCGATCAAGGATCGATGTTTACTGGATGATTTTCGACGAGTTTCCAAGACACCTTGGGAACCCAACTTAACTTTAGTACTGCGTATCACCCAAAGACTGACAGACAAATAGAACGAATGAACCAAACCTTGGAGGACATGTTGCGCATGTATGTGATGGACAAACAAAAGCATTGGGAAGAATTCTTGCCACTAATAGAGTTCGCTTACAACAACAGTTACCAGAGCACCATTAAGATGGTGACTTTCGAGTTTCTTTACAGGTGACTGTGTTGGACGCCCTTGAGTTGGGATCAGCTTGAGGATAGGGTCCTGGTGGGACCAGAAGAGATCTAAGAAATGAAAGATAAAATGCAAACCATAAGACAAAGGATTAAAGAAATGCAGGATCGACAGAAGATCTATGCTGATGCGCACCAAGTCGACCATAGTTACGAGGTCGGCGATCGAGTCTTCTTGCAAGTTAAACCACATAAGAGTTCAATCAAGTTTGGAAAGGGAGCTAAAATCTCTCCTAGGTTCGTGGGACCTTTCGAGATTGTGGAGAGAAAGGGGCCCATGGCCTATCGACTAGCCTTGCCTGATTCTTTGAGGTGTATGCACAATGCTTTTCATGTATCTGTTTTGAGACATTATATTAGTGATCCTACACATGTGATTGACATGAGTTCCTTGCAGGTATCGGACAAGGCAGTGCTCACGGCTGAGTCGATTTTCATCTTAGATCATTGCGTTTGACAGTTACGACGTCGAACGATAGATAAGGTCAAGGTCCAGTGGAACAATTATAGTCTGCACTCGGCGACCTGGGAGGACGCATATGATATGCACCAGCAGTTTCCATTTTTGTTTGATAGATAGACATATGATACTGTGATACACTTATTTCAGCATTTATACTATGAAACCTCGAGATGAAGTTTAGACCAAGAGGGGGTGTATGTAACATCCCGCTCTAGTGCACTGAGAAAACTTATTCTTTGAGGACACTTTCTTGCAATTGATCCAGACTATTATGATATTAAAACTTTTGTCCTTCATTATGATGCGTTATGATAGATGCCATGATGTTTTACTGCATTGACATAGACAGGTGATATTGACTTGGTCTTACTGAGTGTGCAGGGTTTTGGACCTTGAGGATGCTGAGGCATCGACGGAACCCCTTGGACTCCGGATCGAGTCAGGGAGTGTGCAATTGGGGTTTGATTGTTTTAATGTGATTTTAGTACATTTGATTAGATGATATGATGTGGAAATGTTTTGACAAGATTGTTGATGATGCAGACTAACGATAGCTTGCTGACCAAACTCACATATGGAGTAAAGGGGCCACACACACCTACCAGAGAGGTTGAGGGAGAGGTGTGGACAACAACCCTACCACAGCCTACTATCACTCCCACCGTGGCTCAAACTGTACGTTAACGATTACCTAGTTTGAGAGGACCCATGATGACATAAGGGCAGATAGCGATAGTCACTCGCGATGATTCTAAGGGGTGCACAATAAGGCGGGGGCCTTATTCCTTAGAAGCCCTTAGTCTCCCACAAGTTCACCTAGCGGAGTGTTGACTACAGGGGTTATTGATGTCTACCAATAAGTCAAGAAGCGAGTTGCACCCTTGGAGCACATGGTGCATCCTAAAGGGTACGTCGCGTAAAAGAAACACAAGAGGCGAGTGGCACCCTTGGAGCACATGATCTGTCCTGAAGGGCATGTCGCACAAAAGAAACACTAGAGGTGGGTGGCACCCTTGGAGCATGTAGTGCATCTTGAAGGGCACATTGCATTGATGATGTTAAAGGAACGAACCTAGATGGCCCTAAGATTAATATCTCTTTAAGAAATTTTAAAAACAACTTCCCTATTTAAAATGTCACCTAGTACAGAATCTAAGTCCTAAGTCTAAAACTTCTCTAGGGGTAACATTTTGTCTACCCTTAAGAAAACTACCATATAAAAATAAAACAATAAATTTTAAACTACAAACCACATAAGTAATAGTTTTGGACTTCATAAATTTTTGGGTAAAATGAA
>JASDQU011026511.1:47415-58259 GCA_032191745.1 Picea mariana
CTATGTCGGGAACATATCGTGACCGTCGGATTTCCTAACTACAAATGCATACTAAAGAAACACACTTTTACCTAACGACATATTAGACCAAGTAGATCTTAACTAACTCCTAAGTGTCTAAATATCCTAACACATTTAGTGCATCCTGAAGGGCACATCGCGTTGATGATGTTAAAGGAATGAACCTAGATGGCCCTAAGACTAGTATCTCTATAAGAAATTTTAAAAACAACTTCCCTAATTAAAATGTTGCCTATTACAGAATCTAAGTCCTAAGTCTAAAAGTTCTCTAGGGGTAAAATTTTGTCCACCCTTAAGAAAAATACCGTATAAAATTAAAATAATAAATTTTAAACTAAAAACCAGTTAAGTAATAGTTGTGGACTTCATAATTTTTTTGGTAAAATGAAGAGAGTAAGAACTTAATTAAAATCTTTGGATATTAAAGGTCAAGAAGAAATAAATTATTTAACTTGTGAAAGTGTAAAAAGATATTAAATTAATAATAAAAGGAAAAGAGTAAATAGTACAACTGCCATTTTGGCTCTAATAAAAAGGGGAAATAAGGGAATAATAAAAATTAGTAAACTAAGGAATGGAGGAAACATAATAAGGGAAAGAGGGGAACTTAAGGTAAAAAGCGAGGTCAACATAGTAAAGAATCTGCAATTAAGATCCTTCTAAATTGAACTAAATTAGCAACTTTATGTTAGGGAAAGTATTTAAACCTGTAAGGGAATCTAGGAACACCTAGGAGTAAAAATAGGAGAACCTCTAGGTGGGTGAGGGAAATGAGACAATTATTAATTTAAAGAAACTAATTATTGGAGGAAAGTGGAGGATGGATGACACTTGTACGAATGAGAATTATTACGAAATTTTTATTAAAACTTAAATCAAATGAGAATTAGGGAAAGTTTGGAAGTTCTAAAAGTCTATAAAAGAGAGAGAGAAGAATGAAGAAGGGGATCGACTGTTAGCATAATGTTACGCTATCAGAATTGTGACTTGAATGATTACTTGTGGGGAGTTGGGATTTCTAGCTTGGATAGGAGTGGTAGCTCGGCCTTGTGAGGCGAGCTGGGAGCTAGACGTCCATCAGGATAGTGTGTGGCACCTTTGCGGCTTGAGGGAGCTAAGGGGGAAGTATAGTACCCCTAGCGATTGGTTGGGAGGTACCGGTGAGGTCTCGACGATCGGTAAGCAGGAGCGGCACTGCGCGCATAGACGTCATACGAGGCGAGCGATAAGGCAAAGGTATGCTCGTTATTTTGTAGAGTAGAAAGAAATGGTAACATATGCTTGATTTGTATGTTGGTTGTAAATGGAAGAATTTGGTCTTGAGCCCTTGTTCATTTGTTGTTTGCCTAAAGTTTTTGTGGTCAGCGTTTTGGTTTGTGTTTTACTGTTCCTTGGTTTGGATCTTATGCTTCTGCGATACCCTTCATGGCTTCATATTCCCGAGATGTGATAAACGTAAACCTCTATCTGTGGTTGCTTCTTGTGTTTTGACTTGTTTTATTTTCTGCGCTGTGATCATGTATCGGTGTTAGAATCCTTACTTCTACGCTGGTAATTGTTGTAACAGATGTAAAACTATATATATACATGTTATCCCTACTGTGGTAATTCGGTAGGGTGGAGAAAGAAAATCTATATATATATATATGTATTAGTAAAATTGTAGGTTGTATCTTCAGCGTTGGTAATGTGGTTGGCTGTTAACCTAGCTCTACCTGTTCATCACCTAGAGGGTAAACAAACTCTGTAATTTTCTTGCTGGCAATTGGTTTCTGTATGTTTTGTGTAAAGGCCATCTAAACTCAGTGTCTTCATCTTTTCAACGAGGCTTTAACCCTGAGCAAGTATCAATCGATGATAAAATTTATCCATGGTTTCCTTCTGCCACACATTTTTCCTTACCATCTATCCATTGTGTGAAGCTAAGGTTATCCTGAGCATTTTTTTGTTTTTCGTCTTCTTTCTTGAGCGAATCCTATGGCCAATTATACCTGAGCATTGCTCCTTCAGAGGGAGTTTACACCTCTACGTCCTTCACACCTTGACCTGCGTGCTTAAACCCTTGGATTACAATTTTTTATTTTATTTATATCATGGTTGATTCTGATTAATTTCACCTCTGGTATCCATGGATTCACCTTCCCTTTTCTCAAAAGCATGAATTATTGCTATCTAATTCATTGATGAAACATGTGTCACTTCAGTGAATGCAATTGGTGATAGTGACAATCTTCACTCTGCTTCCAGTAAGGCTTGAAGCAAAAGATTTCTCCGGCTTGCGTAATTGAGACATATGTAATTCAACTCTGCGTTGGCTCTGCAAGAGTGATTGACTATGTTTTTGGTAATATTGGTATATATTTTTTTCCCCGCGTCTTCTGTTGGATGTGTTGTTGCTTTTAGATTTCTAGGCGACCACTACTAAGCCCCTGACCGTGATCCTCCACCTGGCATGAGTACTGTGCTTGCCCCCTTTACTGTGTACTATTGCAAAGTCTCCCTTGGGTGAATTAAGCTTGTGTCGAATCCCTGGGGGGGCGATTTGTATTTACCTATGCCCTTCTGATTGAGCGGTTCCATTTTTTTTCCCTCGACTACTCCTACCTCCCAACATTTTCTAGGTTCCATAAGTTTTTATGATCAACTTCTCGCTTTCTCTTTTTTTTATCATTTAAATTTTCCAGACCTCTTGGATTTACTTCTGCATGTCTGGGACGCACTCATCACTTCCTTCTTCTTCAAAAAAAAGGGGTTAATGCATTGGTGCTTCAAATCATTATCCAGTCCTCAGATTGTATAAAAAGAAAAATACAAAAACAACCCATCGACTAAAAATTGTATATCCTTATTGAATTTGCGAAGTCTTAAAGCCAAATACTTAATGCGAGCATAAATAAGAGAAGGGCACTTTTTTTGTATCTCTAACCACATTTTGTACTGATTCCTTGCTCTGTTGCCAATAGATATGCAAGCCTTATCTTTCGGTAATCATGACTAACTTCACCGTTGCCAACTATACTTCTGAACATCATCTTACTCACTACTGCTTGGGTTTGTTTCCATCCCCAACTGATAATAGATATCGTGGACCAAGGTGGACCATATTACTGTTGATTTGTTTAAACCTCCCTTTTCTGTTTTAGTAACGACAATGACTGTGATCAGATTTAGTTAATGCTCAATTCAGGCGTGCATGGTTTGGTCTGTTTTGGTCTGAGGGGTGGCTTTTTAGTTTGGGGTTGGTATTGATATTTCTGATTTTAGATTAGGTTCACATGAAAATATTAAAGTGCATCCAATTCCTATATTTGTTTCAGCAACAATTTTTATTATTTTGCTTGCAATTATAGATATATTATAATATGAAAACACATTTAAGCAAAAGTGGTTAATCTATGTTTTAAAATAATTTATTATTATTATTATTGATTTAAATTGTACTTTATTATTATTATTTGATTTATATTGATATTTCATATATAAAGATAAATTAGAATTATTATATTGAGACATGTTTGTGATATTGGAATGTAAATAGGCTTCAAGATGGATCCAACTCACATAATTCTTACTTCTTTAAATGGAATAATAAGTCAACTTGAGTTCTTAGTTGCATTATTTAAAAGGATGCATTTCTTCTTTAAAAACAAAATCCTTTTATACCTATGTAAGATAGCAATGTAAATTTTCTTAATCGACTCCTAAATTGGATTAATCTTCTTATGGTTCTTTTATGGATTGTAAGGTAGCTTGGGATCTTTCCTTATTTCTCATTTATGATTAAATCCTTGTACCTTAAATGGATGTGTAAGGAGGCATTGAAATCTCATATACTACTTAAAGGATTGGGATCACCTTATGGCACCTTGTAATAGGTGATGTAATTTAGTATAGAAGTTTTATATATATCGTTAATAGGTGTTGATCGTTTAATTCTTTTATTGATGTATAAAGAATCTATTAGTTCCTTTAATCGTTCATTAAGTTGATCTTTTATAATTACCTTGAGATAAATGGATATGTTAAGTGGTGTCGAATTCTTAAATTGTCATTAAGTGAGATAATTCATTTCCTTATGATACTTAGTGAGTTGCATAGAAGTTGTACTATTTCTTGAGTTGAACCATTGATAAGTGATTCCTGACTTAAATGAGCTTGATCTTAACAAGAGGCTAGTCATATTAAAGAGTTTGCAACAATTCAAAACTGTAATTATGCCCTAGTGTTTCTTGCTATTCTCCGTGTAATTCCTATTGCTCAATTGGTTTCTTTTTATATCGCTTAATGGGTTGATTGATCATAGCATATTATTTTATTTGGCACCATGTTAGGTATGACGGGCATAAGTGTAGTCACTTCATCTAGAAATGTTAGCTACAATAAATCTATTGAATGATTAATTCCATGCCTTGAAGTAAATTAGATGACTACCCTTGCTTCTTGATTTAAATAAAGTTGTTTTCATTTCGCTCGCACTTATGTCGTTTCATGATGGAATTTCATAATTCAATCCTCTTGCACCGTGGAATTCTTATAATATGTGTTGATTCATAGCACTTATTCACACAATGATCCTCCTTGGTATTTGTTGATTTAGTATTTTTAGTTTGGTCTGGATTGTGTTGGGCGGGATGTAGACACCTCCATGTTCCTTAGAAGAGTCGCCAGCCCTGAGACCTTAAATGGTTAAATCGATGGGAACCTAGGCTTGAGCATTGCTTATGTGTCTTGGAGGTCCTAACCATTGCAGGGTAGGATGGGCGGGTAGTCATTCTTTACATTGATATCGCAGTTGCATGCATCATGATTTGTCATCATGTGGCAGCGCAGAGTGTAACATCTTGTTACCCTTGTACACACGCACCTACACACACAAAAAAAAAATTTGCACTTGTTATAAGAGGTTTGTTAGCGTAACAAGGAGGTTCCTTACATTTCTCTCATCTCCTTTTAATTTCTGTGACTCGTAACAAATCACTTGCCCTTCCTGAGTTAGAACACCACCTAATCCCTCTTTACTTGCATCAACACATATGGTGAATTATTTATCTAGGTTTGCTACCTTCAAAATGGGTGTTGATGTCAATAATTCTTTTAGCTTGTTAAAACTATCTTAACACTTTTGCGACCAGTTAAACTTGGTACCTTTCTTTTGTAATGATGTGATAGGGTAGGCTATATTAGAAAACCCTTCTATAAATCTGCGATAATATCCGGTGATTCCCATGAATGATTGGATATCTACCACATCCTTAGGTATTGGCCATTCCATAATGGATTTTATCTTTTCTGGGTCTACGACAATACCTTCCGAGGAAATGAAATGTCCTAAATATTGTATTTCTCTTTGATAAAAGTCACACTTGTTGAATTTTGCGTATAGTTTGTGTTTCCTCAATGTTTGCAAAACTATCCTTAAGTGGTCATCATGTTCTTCCTCCATTTTTTAATAGACCAGAATATTGTTGATAAATACTACTACGAAATTGTCTAAGTACGGATTGAAAATGTTGTTCATTAAGCACATAAATGTGCCTGGTGCATTAGTGAGTCCGAAAGGTATGACTACAACCTCGTAGTGTCCTTATCTTGTTCGAAAAGCTGCTTTGTTTATGTCCTGGTCCTTTATCCTAACTTGATGATAACCGGATCGTAAATCCAATTTTGAAAAGATCTTGGCCCCACCAACTTGATCGAATAGATCATTTATCCTTGGTAAAGGGTATTTTTTCTTAATGGTCATTTTGTTCAGTTGTCTATAATCGATACATAGTCTTAGAGTACCGTCTTTATTTTTCACAAAGAGGACTGGTGCTCCCCACGGCGACACACTCAGTCTGATATACTCTTTGTCCAACTATTCTTGTAATTGTATTTTTAATTCTGTCAATTCTGGTAGACTTATTTGGGAGGGTGTTTTTGAGATAGGGGTTGATCCGGGTAGTAAGTCTATGGAGAAATCTATTTTCCTTCTAGGAGGTAATTTTGGTATCTCATCCACAAACATGTCTCTGAATTCATGTAAGACAACAAAGTCTTCTAACTTGGGCTTATCTTCTTTTTCTAATAGATCCGTCACTTGGATGGCATAAACTTGACATCCCTTTCTAATACATTTCTTGAGTTGCATCGCTGAAACTTGTCTGACTGATACGGGTTTTGGTATGTCTTGGGCTATTCTAATAGTGCCAAAATTATCTTTATAACTAAGTATCTTTGTATAACAGTCTAGTATTGCTTTGTGTTGTTCCAACCAATCCATCTCGATAATCATATCATAAAATCCTAGTGGTAGGATGTTCAGATTGGTATTTATATTTTGACTGTCTAAGCTGAACTCGAGATCAGAAAAAAAGTTAACTACTTTCCTTTTAGTGCCTGTTGCTAATTGTACAAGCCCTGATTTTGCATGCTTTAGTTTCTTAAGTTTATTCGACTCTACTACATCGGGATTAATATAACTTAACGTAGCTCCAGGATCAATTAAAACAAAAATTCAAGTGTCATTGATTTACCTTTGATTTCTACCACTAAAGACTGATGGTCAGCTTATCGACCATATATGGCTATATTTATCCAATGCAGACTTCTACCCATGTCTCCCACTGTTGAGGCTTCCTACAAATTGTGAACAGTAGTTCTGTTTGCCACAATTGAACATGGACAATTCCTCCTTAGATGAGTTTCTCCACACTCCCAACACTTTAATGGTTCATGGGGGTTGTCCCCAAACTTCCTCATTCCTAGGTTCACCAGTTTACTGCTACCTTGTGTATTCGGATGATTGGAGTGAAAATCCTTCCTTGGAAAACACTTTGCTACATTCTGATAAGGAGCTAGCTGGTATCCCTTCTTTCACTGGTTCATTCTATCTTGTTTCTTATCCTTCCAGGTCTTTGGAAACTCTACCTGTTGTTTATACTAGTCAGAGCACATTTGTGCTTTCCTGAATACCTCACTCAATGATTTGGGGTTGTCAAACTCAATTCTGTCCTGGTGGCCCTGTGGTAAACTGCTTAAGAATCATTTTATTTTTACCTTATCCTCCTGGATATATGGTATGAACCTTACTAATTCCAGAAATTTATTTATAATCTCCTCCATTGTCATCTGTCTGAGTCGTGACTCATAAAATTCTTTCTTCTTCTGTTCATAATAGCTTTCAGAAATGTATTGTTTTTTGAAATACTACTTAAAGTCGAACCATTCCAACTATTTCTAATTTAGGCCCTTGGCCAATTTCAGGTCCTGCCACCAAATGTTGGCCTTCCCCTTCAGATTGTAGATGGACATTCTGATCTTCATGTTGCTGGAATAGTTGTAGGTCTGGAATTATTTTTTGATGTCTAGTATCTATGCCTCAGCTTCTTATCCCATCCTGGATTCTCCGTCAAAGGTAGCTCGTTTGATATTTTTAAATTCTCCTTCAAGGTGGTCTGTTTGTTTTCTTTTTCTATCTGGTATAGTTTTGTCTTTAGCTGAAGGTGTCCCTTCAGATGAACTGTCTCCTTTTTATGTTTCCGCACCAGAATTCTTGGAGGCCCTTTTGCTGACCTCCTCATCATGGTTATCACCTTTTGGGATTTTCTTGGTTGCTATACTACACATTAGGACTTCATTTATCTCTTGATGTTCCTACTGTGCTTTCTTCAATTTTTCATTGTCGGTCTTGAAAACCTGCAGTTCAACAATAAGATTCCTCATTGTTTCTAACACCTCCGTGGGTGAGCTTCCATCACTGTTCTATCTTGGATCTCTAGGAGGTCCTTGTTGTGGATTTTCTTCCATCTTGATTTCTGGACCCTTTTGAGCTGCCATAATTTACAAAAATAGAAAGGGATTTCTGTTTGTAAACATAAGATTTATTAGTTTTACATAAATCAAAATAAATACTAAGTAGCTAATGTGGCCCTGTTCAAGCCTAGTGTTGTAGCTTTTTCTCTGATACCATATGTAGTGAACCTCAAATTTACAATAAAAAAAAAATTAAAAATTCACTATGACATAATTCAATTATCATTTAAGCTTAGAATTTAAGAAAAGGTAAGCTTCACTTCTATCTATAATGTCATTATTACAACTGTCTAGATTACCTTGAACCTAAAATCTTATGTGAGTAAAATTCTTTCCATAATTCTATCACTTCCCTTGACTCTCAAACTACTCCAACATACTTATATGTATATAGGCAAAGTATAAACTCAAGTCGAAGGAACCTTTGATGTTCAGAGAGACAAAGCTCAGAAGGGATAGCACCTTTGAAGTATTCAAAGGGAGGCAGAGAATGAATTCATCTCGTAGAGGTCAAGTTCGGGTGGAAGAACGCCAAGTCATTTTGGCTAGAGATCCTTTGAGAAGATTAAATGAACGGTGAACTTTATTCATGGGGAAGTTCTGAAATCCCGTGGACCATTGGATCTTGGAGACCTATGCAGAGACTAAGACTGGTCGTCTTTCACAATTTAGGATCTTAGGAGGAGTGGTGACCATTGGATGAGAAGCAATAGGAGTCGTTGGTCTCATGCTTTGAGTTTCCCTATTTTGGAGTCGTTGCATCGCAAACCTCTGGTTCGCGAAATCTTGAAAGAATCAGGACCATTGATCTCATGCAAAAAGGCTAAATCCCGAAAGAATTGGGACCGTTGATATCATACAAAAAGATTAAATCCTGAAAGAATCGGGACCATTGATCTCATGAGAAAAGGAAAAAAGAGCGTTTCGTTAAGCAGTGGGAAAATCTGGGCGGCCAAAATCTGCACGCCCAGATCTACAACCAGGGTTCCATTCTGGACTCCCTTCATCGTTCTACCTTTAACAAGGGGAGGGGGTCCAGAATTGAGCGTGCAAGTTTCGACGGCTTAGATCAGAGCACTCGGTTCTAGAATTGAGATTGGATTTTGGACCCCCTTTGCCTTTCTACCTTTAATAGGGAGGGGTCGGTCTGGAATGGGTGACTTTGTGTGGGTCCCCCCTACCATCTCCTCACGATTGTCTCTACCTTTCACCTACCACCATTTTTCTTCCACTCTATCTCACCTCCACTTAGCTCCATCCTGGACCACCTTATTCCTGTTCCCACCTTATTCCCGTTAATTTACTAAGGTTTAGTTAGAAAGTTGTTCTCTACTAAAATTATGTATTTGTTGTCTGTACACTCTAAGTTTTTATGCATTGTATGGAATCTATGCATTTCCAAAGGTCCACATGTTTTGAAACACATCTCAACAAGAGAAAAGGGCTCTAGAGTACCCGAAATCCCAAAAATGTTGGGCCCACAGCCCTCTCGCATTTCACAATTTGACATTTCGTGTTTCACTTTGTTTGAATGTTAGCTGTTCGTAACCACGACATCTCGAACCCTGAAACCCTGAAGTTCTGGGCCCACCGACTTTTCCCATTTCACAGTTCGACATTTCTTAGCTCATTTGTTTATGCATCCAGGGTTCTGAACCCTGAAACCCCGATTATTATCCCAACATGTCACAAGACTTTCTCACTGAGGTAAAAAAATACCCTATGTAAAGTTCTCAGGTTCAATTCCATTTACAACAGGTAAATTCTGAATACCTGCGTTTCAAAATATTGGTAATTACCCTACAGCTACCTCCATGGTAATAATCCTAGTTTATGAAGAGACTATTCCAAAATTTGACCATATCATTTACTTCCAATTTTCCTAACAATGAAAGACAGAAAATTGGTATTCATCCGAGATTAACTCAAACGTAAAATCATTATCCCATATTAAATTTGTAAGGCATTCTATCAGTTTTTCCCTTTCTATACAAATTTTTGCCCAGGTTATTGTATCCATACCGAATTAAATAGATGCATTACCATTGTGCCTAAATAATTCAAAGAGATGGAACATAATTTCAATTCAGATCTAACGAATACACTGTATCATATATACGATCATTCAAACAAAAAATGGAAATCATTTCGGTTCAGATTTAACACATACGTTGCATCTTATATAAATTCATTTAGAGAGAGAAGGAGTACAGCCGCATATCTGAACCAGTTTTGCGGAAAGACAAAGGGAACAACCACGTTCCTCCCAATTGTAAAATAGGGCAGCCAAAACCACTTGCCCGATTAACCCCTAGCCTGAGCATGAATCCATGAGGGCGAACTTGGAAGACTCCTCTTCAACAATGTCCACAGTTCCAGCAGCTATCCCCTTTTCTCACACTTACTTAGCAGTGCTCATAACAGCAAGGAAAATCCATTTTGGCAGACTCCTCTTGCCTCACACTCAATCCATAGTGTTCATAATAGCAAGAGAACTCCAAAATATTTTTCCCCAGCATACTTTGCAGCGTCCTGCCTCCTCGCATATGCTATTTATCAATTTTGCCCAGGTCTTTTTCCCTCCCTTGGGGGAAATTTTCGTAGCTTTTATAAATTCCTGATTTTCAGGGGCTGCCAATGGCCAAATCTCTAATTTTCCACTTGTAATAATCAGCCCAAAGGTAGTTCCAACATGTTCCCCACTCATGGAGTCACAGTCAATTGATTTTAACATGGTTGTTGCATTAGTCCTCCTGCAATTAATATACAATATTATGTTTTCATACAAGTGTCATAGTCAAATAGTTAGTTGAGTCCAATTAGAACTCTACCCAACAGTCATAATAATTAATTACAATTATCAAATTCGAAATTCAGAATTGCCATAAATGGAAAAAAAATTCCAAATTCAAATTTACTAAAAACGAAAATAAATTTCCAGCAAATTTAAATCTCAAAAATATTTTTTTTCTTTTGGGGATGTCACATAAGGTAAAAATCCAATGGTTCTTAATTTTCTTACCACAGTC
>JASDQU011026511.1:58869-72760 GCA_032191745.1 Picea mariana
AATCGAAGGTAAAGTAAATAACACACAAATTTCTTTTCTAATTGATCCTAGAGCTACGTTAAGTTATATCACTCCTGAAGTAGTAGAGACAAATAAAATTAAGAGGATGAAATATGCAAAATCATGGCTGGTATAATTAGCAATAAGAAAAAAAAGGAAAGCGGTTGACTTTGTTTCTAATTTTGAATTTAACTTAGATGGTCAAAACATAAAAATAAATCTTAATATTCTACCACTAGGATCCTATGATATGATCATCAGAATGGATTGGTTGGAAAGGCACAAAGCAGTTCTAGATTGTTATACAAATACACTTAACTATAAAGATGATTGTGACACTACTAGAATAGCCCAAGGTATACTGAAACCAGTTTCAGTTAGACAAGTTACAACAATGCAATTCAAGAAATGTATGAGAAAGGGGTGTCAAGTTTATGCCATCCAAATAACGAATCTATTAGAAAAAGAAGATAAGTTGAAACTATAATATTTTATTGTCCTATGTGAGTTTAGAGACACATTTGTTGATGAGATACCATAATTACCTCCTATAAGGGAAATATACTTCTCCATAGACTTACTGCTTGGATCAGACCCTATATTTAAAGCACCTTACCGAATGAGTTTACCTGAATTGACAAAACTAAAGATACAACTGCAGGAATTGTTGGACAAAAAGAATATTAGACCCAGTGCTTCACCATGGGGAGCACCAGTCCTCTTTGTGAAAAAGAAATATGGTATTATAAGACTATGTATCGACTATAGACAATTGAATAAAATGACTATTAAGAACAAGAACCCCTTACCTAGGATAAATGACCTGTTAGATCAAGTAGGCAGGGCCAAAATCTTTTCAAAATTGGATTTACGGTCTGGTTACCATCAAGTCAGGATAAAAGATGAGGACATAAGGAAAAAAACCTTTCGAACAAGATACATACACTACAAATTCATAGTCATACCTTTCGGACTCACTTACACACCAACCACATTTATGTTCCTTATGAACAATATTTTTAGTTAGTACTTAGACAAATTCGTACGAGTATTTATCGATGATATTTTGGTGTATTCTAAAATGGAGGAAGGGCATGAAGAACACTTAATAATAATTCTGCAAGCTTTAAGGAAGCACCAACTGTATGCTAAATTTGATAAGTGCGATTTTTACCAGAAGAAGATACAGTACCTAGGACACATAATATCTGCAGAAGGCATTGCAGTTGACCCTGAGAAAGTAAGAGGCATTATAGAATGGCCGGTAGCAAAGGACGTAGCAGACATCTGGTCATTCATGGGAATCACTGGATACTATCATAGATTCATAAAAGGATTTTTCAAAATAGCTTACCCTATCACGTCATTACAAAAGAAAGGGACCAATTTTAACTGGTCACATAAATTTCAAGACATTTTTAACAAGCTGAAGGAATTATTGACAATGACACCCATATTGAAGGTAGCATACCTAGATAAATAATTTATTGTATGCGTTGATGCAAGTAAAGAAGAACTAGGTGGTGTCCTAACTCAGGAAGGACACGTGATTTGTTACGAGTCCCGAAAATTAAAAGAACATGAATGAAATTATGTTACTCATGACTTGGAATTGGCAGTGGTAATACATGCCTTAAAAATGTGGTGACATTACATAATGGGCAGAAAATTTCTACTGTTGACAGATAATAGCGTCGTGAAATATTTGTTTAGCCAACCAGATCTTAACGCAAGGAAAGCAATATGGCTAGCATTCTTGAGCGAATTCGACTTCGAAGTCAGACATATCAAGGGTAAGGAAAATAAGGTAGAAGAAGAATCCATAGGTTATTTGAAATAAGTATCAATAGGTTAGATAGTGATATGGAACAAAGAGTAAGGACGACAAGTATTGACGATGAAAATTACAAAAAAATAATGGCAGAATTACAAAATAGTACTACAAACTCAGAGGAAATAGATCTAAGTATTGACAAGGAGGGACTACTATGATTTAAAAATAGAGTTTACAGACCAGATTCAGTAGAATTAAAGTTAATAGTCTTGAACGAAGTGCATAAGAAACCATATTCTGGCCATCCAGGATACCAGAAAATGATAAACACACTTAGAAGACTATTTTACTGGCCTAATATGAAGGGCAAAACAACAGAATACTTGGCTAGGTGCCAAGATTGTCAGCAAGTTAAGGCTGAACACCAACATCTAGCCAACCTATTACAACCATTACCAGTACCATAATGGAAATGGGAGACCATATTGCTAGAATTTATAACAGGTTTGCCAAAAACTCAGAAACAGAATGATTCTATTATGGTTGTAATCGATAAACTCAGTAAGTCCACACACTTTATTCCTGTAAAGTCTACTTTTAAAGCTATAAACATTGTTGAAATATTTATGCAAGAAATTTTTAGACTGCATGGTATTCCTAAAATGGTGATTTCAAATAGAGATGTAAAATTCACATCCGCTTTTTGGAAGGAATTATTTGCAAGGCTAAACACTAATTTGAATTTCAGTACAAGTTACCACCCACAAATGAATGGACAGACCAAAAGGACCAAAATCATAGAGGATATGCTCCGCATGTACGTAAGAACAAAACCAAACAAGTGGGAAGACTATCTACACTTAGTAGAATTTGAATATAACAATGGGTACCAAACATCGGCTAAGTTAAGCCCTTTCGAGATATTGTACGACATAAAGTGTATGACTCCAATTAGCTAGGATAACCCGGTAGACAGACTCATGGTTGGACTAGAGATTCTCTAAGAAATGGAGAACATGGTAAGGAAGGTACAATAGAACTTAAAAGAAGAACAGGACAGACAGAAGAGCTATGCAGATCAGAAAAGGAGACACTTGGAATTTCAAGTGGGAGAACATGTTTATTTGAAGGTCAAAGACCAAAAAAGATCGTTGAATTCAGGAAATTGTACCAAGATGGCACCCAGGTTTTGTGGTCCCTTCGAGATACTAACTCAAATTGGACCTGTAGCATACCAAATTGCACTTCCAGCTAATTTAAGAATTCATAATGTATTTCATGTTTCTTTTTTGAAAAGGTATGTTCATGACCCTACTCATATGATTGATTGGAACTTGGTGCAGGTGGAACCTGAAGGTGAGTTTCATGTGGAACCCCTGTGTATTTTGAACTAGAGAGAAATAACACTTCGGAATGGAGTCGTCGCTCAGGTAAAAGTGCAATGGAAGCACTTTAGTCCTGAGGAGGCCACTTGGGAGTTGGAGGGAGATTTGCAGAAATCTCATCCAATCTTGTTCCAAGAAAGGAACGACCACAGAGGAGAGTGTTTTATTGAAGGGGGAAAGGATGTGACATCCCCAAAAATAAAGTATTTTTGAGATTTAAAATTTGTTGGAAATTATTCTATTTTTAGTAAATTTGAATTTGAAATTTTTTTGTCATTTATGGCAATTCCGAATTTCGAATTTCACAATTGTAATTAATTATTGTGACTGTTGGGTAGAGATCTGATTTGACCCAACCAACTATTTGACTTGACACTCGTATGAAAAAATAATATTTTATATTGATTGCAGGAGGATAAATGGAACAACCATGTTAAAAATTAGCTAACCATGACTCCATGAGTGGGGAACATGTTGCAACTACCTCTAGTCTGACTATTACAAGTGGAAAATCAGAGATTTTTCCATGGGTAGCCCCTGAAAATCAAGGATTTAGAAGCTGCGAAAATTCCCAAGGGGGAAGAAATACCTAGGCAAAAGCAATCTTTTGTTAAATAGTATATGTGAGGACGTAGGATGTTGCCAAGTATGCTGGGGGAAAAGAGACTATTGATTTTTCTTTGGTGCTATGAACACTACTAATTGAGTGTGAGGCAAGAGGAATCTATTGGAGTTGAAGGACATTGCTGAGGAGGAGTTTTCCAATTTCACCCTTATGGATTCGTGGTCAGGCTAGGGGGTGAAACGGGCAAGTTATTTTGGCTTCCCTATTATACGGTTGGGAGGAATGTGGTTGTTCCCTTTGTTTTCCCATGGATTGAATTTAGATATGTTAATTCTTACCCTCCTTTGTTTTGAGTGATTTTGTATATCCGATATGATGCTCTATTAGGGTTAAGTTGAAATAACTCCCATGTAGGACATTTGTTTGTTGTATGGAGTTTAAATCAAAGACCAAATTTTTTGGAATGGGGCATTTTGAACTGGAATTCTAGGTAGAATGATCTATGAAAAATAACTTGAAAGATTTGGTGTATGTCTGATTCTTTGGTTAAAATTATTGGGCAAAAGTATTTAAATGCGAATGAACTGGAAGAAGGAACAGATCTACCTACAGGTGTAATCTTATCCATGTAATTGAAATTCTAGACAAAATTATTTATGTACGAATGAGCTAGGAAGAATTAGATCTAATTACAAACGTACATTTACTTATGTAGTGGAAATAGTAAGCAAATCTATATATACTTAAGTGGAAATCTGAGCAAGTCTGTACACATAATTTCCATCAAGTTATATCTCGATATGTAATGAATATAAATACAGTTACAGTATGTAGTTTATTTTTGTTAAATAAAGATTTAATCACTGTCAAGATTGTGAACAAACAACTATGCCACTAGGAGACCAACTGTCTTTTGTATAAAGGAACTTCTAAATAGAAAGGTCTTGAAAAACCCTCTATAAATTTATCATAGTATCAAATTAAACTGAATAATTCATTGTTCCATTATATAAGATAAAACAATAGTAAATTATTCCATAACAATAAGAACTCGAAGACGAATTTCAATGAACATAAATCACAGGTTGATAGACCTTTTAATCTTGCGTTCCTTTTGTACAAAATAAAAGGGACCCAATTGTAGGAATATACACAGTATGGAGTAAATTACATAACCCATTAAATATGAAACTGTCCACTCGGAGATCGTGGCAGTGGACTGTTTGGAATTTAGGCAAATGCAACATAGCATAAACATCAAACGATTTCACCAACATATATATATATATATATATATATATATACAGTGTGTGTGTGTGTATGTGTTCTAGAATAAATATAGAATCGTAATATAATCCGAATCATGATGTCTATTCATGTTGAGTCCAAACGAATATCGCCATTTCCTTCCCAGAAGGGCATTTTGACATTAAACATAGGAAAGGTCAAAAGGAAACAAAATGATATGGCCTTTTATAATTCGTACCAACTTTCAGAATAGGATATCCCTGGTAAATAGATTTCAGGATAAGGTGAGATCTGCATGGTGAATGATTAAAACAGTCATTTACTTTGATTAAACCTGTACATAAATTATTGTATTATAATAATTGTAGCCCAAAGGTTTTAAGTTACATTGGAAATTATTTCCCTTCCCAAGACGATAGGAAAACTAAGGGAAACGATACTGGTAACTACATCTCAGTTGCAACACGAATGGATCTAAATCCTGAAGGGTTATGAAAAGGAACTCGTATACCTTGTTACGCTAAGTACGCAGGTGAGTAGCCAAAACCTTCAGATAGATGAAAACATGGAGGAGTCCACCATATACGATGATTAGTAAACTCGTATACGAAGACAATGTAAGAAGAAAATGATTTAAGTGGAAATATCTAAAAATACATCATACCAACGTTTTTCTTAACTTTTGAACTCATGGAAAATGATCCTTTCCTTGGTATCTTCCATCTGGATAGTCGTACAGAGCCGAGGGTGAAGGAAAAAATACATACTCATGGGTACCCTCGCATCAGAACAGGGCCCGTCATTAATGATACATTTCAACTCTTAAAACGAATGATATAGCTGTAGTAAACAAAAAATTCTTTATGCAATATTCTTTAATAATGAAATACAGTAATCAACCAAATTGGAATTTCATTTGTGTAGGTGAATCTTAATCTTAATCAACCAAGAGTACCCTGACTGGGAGTCTAGTCTACCCGAAACCTTTTATAGAATCGCTTAGGTCAATAAAGTAAACACAGATAATGCTCTGACCAAGACTTTGGTAATTAACCCTGGAATAAACACTTCCCTCATATTCATGAATACTCAGATATGAATTCTGGTTCACGACAAAGAGTTACAAAACCCTATATCCTAAACCTGGATAGGTGGGTAACTTTCCTTCTCAGTAAATAAAAGAGAATAATTGATGACCTCAAGGAAAAGGCCATTGCAAAAAGGATGGCTCCGAACTTAATGTAAGGAAGTTGACAAAAGAGGAATTCCATAGGAAAAACATGAGGGAGAACACAGAACGATAACTTGGCATGGACAATTTGTTCCAAAAACCATAATCTTCCTATTGAAATAACTAGGCTATTAATGTTTGAAGTTTAGAGAAGAACTTACCTAGAATGTAAGACATTCCATATGCAACTGGATGTAGGGAACCACCAGGGCCACAATATTCACCTCTAAAACCCCCTTGACACATAGAGCCTCTTCAAAAGGAAAGAAAGAACTTAGAATGACAAACCCTGAATGCTCTCAAAAACTAAATGATGCCTTGTCATCTTGAATTAATTATGAATAGTGTGAAGGACGGGTGAACTACATGACTAGGGCAGGGTTGACGTGACACTTCGATAATAGAGCCAATCAATTTTTAGTATGACCAGTAGACTTCCTTAATGATGGATGCAAAGATTTTAATACCCTGACATGGTTTTCCTTTCCCACTTAAGGAATTTCGCTTCCATACCCCTACGATAGGTCTTAGGTAATGGTTGGATTCTCGTTTTCATAGGTCCACTAGTGACATGACATCGAGCTTTCAATTCGACCATTTTTCGAGTTAAGAGCCTTTAAATGATCAGGACCTAGAGGCTTATGATAGTCATTCGTCATTAACCCAACCCTTGGCCAAGTTGGTAGGAACCAAATGGATATCCCTAGGAGAACAATTTCGAAAACACTTGGGTACGAGTATAGTATGGAGACCTTGTGCCAAATAGGGTGAGTATAGTATGGATTATGTAAAGTTTACTTTAATCATTTAGACCCTACGCCTAAAGGTTTTAGTCCTTTTGCTAAATCCCTCGGGCTTTCCATTATAACTTTCTTAGTTAAGGTAAGACTTGATGACATATTTTGAATAACATGTGGTAAGGAGAATTTAGGAGTCATATAGTAAAAAAAATCTATGATAAAGTTCTATATTAGAGTTGCATAGTAGAATTCTTATCACTAATGGATTCCTTACTACCAAGTAAATTATGTAAACAAAAAGCTTTTTTTTTATGGTATTTTGAGATTCATTACATGGATAGTGTTACGCTGAATAAAGAATAATCTCTAACACAGTAGAGTACATTACTGAAGGTGTAGGAAAAATAATTAAATTGTCGTTCAATACAAATATACAAATGCATACCGTATCCAAATGTTAAAGCTCTGTGTCATCCTATGTGTGCTTCATCCAGCTCTCGCTTTCCAATCGATGTGACCGCACTGGTACCTCCCAAACAACTCTAGGGGTACTCTTCTTCCCCTTGAGCCCCCTGAGCCGCAAATGGTCCACACACACAATACCAGAGAATGCTAGCACCCAACTCGTCTCACAAGGTCGAGATACCACCCATTACCCAAGTTGGGTATCCCAACTCCCACAAGAGAAATTTCATTCAAGGTAAACATTTAGTGGCATAATGTTACACAAAAAGATAAGATCCATATTCCTCCTCCTCCATCTCTTTTATAGAGTTTTTAAGTAATTAGTTTTCCAAATTCTCATTAATCCATTTTTGAGTTACTTAATTTCAAAAAATCTCCCCTGTACACATGTTAGTCGATCTCTTAGTTGCACCAAAAAATCAATTTTATTAATTAATTAAATATTCCTATTTCCATCATCCACCTAAGAGAATTCGTAAAAATGCTCCTCAGTGTACCAAAATTCCCTTACACTTCTTAAATGACTTTCACCTTACTTAAATCCTAGTTGAGTGCATAATTAACAAGTTCCAAAGGCAATATTCCTTACTAATTTAGACATTCATCTTTTTCTTTACGTTTCGCCTTTTCTTTAAGTTTCCTATTTCTTTTAAGATTCCCCCTTTTTCCTTTTTAACTAAAAATCAATTTAGCAAGTGTAGATAAAACAACAATTTACCATTTTTCCTTTTTAGTTAAAAATTAATTTAGCAAGTGTAGATAATAACAAAAAACAACCATTTACCCTTTTTTCTTTTTAACTAAAACTTTAAATTAGCCAATGTAGATAAAAACAACCATTACACCTTTTTGAAAATTTAATCCTCCATTATAATTTTGAATTTAATAAACAAGTTTGAATTTGTTACCACCCTTCTTGTTAAATATTTATTTATTATATTATATATATATATATATATATATATATATATATAACCACATGTTCTAGTTAGACCTGGGTTTTAATTTCACTAGGTTGGGCGACATTTTTATTAGGGAAAATTGTTTTTAAACCCTTCTTATCACATCATTCATTTTAAGGCTGGCTAGGTTTATTCATTTACCCATTAAAATTGCGACGTGCCCTTCAGGATGCACTACCTGCTCCAAGGGTTCAACTCACCTCTTATCTAACTTTGGCATACGCCAAACACATGGTTTCAATACTCCGCCATGTGATCTTGTGGGAGACTAATGGTCTCTATGGAATAAGGCCTTTGCCTTATTATGTGCCCCTTAGAATCATCATGAGAGACTGTCATAGTCTGCCCCCATGGCATTGTGGGTATTCTCGAACTAGGGAATCATTAACCTACAATTTGAGTCATGATGGGAGTGTTATTAGGTTGTGGTAAGGCTACTTCCATACCTCTCCATCAATGTATATGGTTGTCCTACATGACTCCTATACTCCACATATGAATCTAGTCGACAAGCTATTGTCAGCTTGCATCCATCAATGAATCATGTCAACAGTAGTATTCAATCATCATAACATCTAATAATATGTACATATGTCACATCAACAACATTCAGACCCCAATAGTCCACTCCCTGAATCGATCCAGAGTCCAAGGGGTTTCATCAATGCCTCTGCATCCTCAATGTCCAATGTCCTGTACACTCAGGAGGACCCAATCAATAACACATGTCTTTGTAAATACAAAAAAATAACATATCATCATATCAATAATATCTCATGATCGCAATCAAACAATCAATAGTATAATAATCTAGATCACTTGCAAGAAAGTGTCCTCAAAGATTAAGTTCGCTCAGAGCACACAAGAGAGGGATGTTACATACACCCCCTCTTGGTTTAAACTTTGTCCTAAAGTTACATAGTATATAAGTGATGAAAGAAAGTGTATCAAAATATCATAAGTCTATCTATCAAACCAAAATGGAAACTATTGATGCATACCATATGTGTCCTCCCAAGTCGTCGAGTGTGGAATATAGTTGTCCCACTGGACCTTGACCTAATCTACTGTTCAATGTCATAGATGTTGAATGTGATGGTCCAGGATGCAGATTGCTTTTTTCATGAGCACACCCATGTTAGATACCTGCAAGGAAATCATGTCAATAACATGTGTAGGATCACTAATATATTGTCTCAAAACAGATACATGAAAAAGATCATGCATACGCCTCAAAGAATCAGGCAAGGCTAGTTGATAGGCCAGGTGCCCCTTCTTTTCCACAATCTTGAAAGGTCCCACGAACCTAGGAGAGAGTTTAGCATCCTTTCCAAACTTGATTGAACTCTTATGCGGTTTCACCCGCAAGAATACTCGATCGCCAACATCGTAACTACGGTCAACATGATGCACATCGACATAACTCTTCTGTCGATCATGTGCTTCCTTGATCCTTTGTCTTATAGTTTGCATTTGATATTCCATTTCTTTGATCGCTTTTGGTCCCACTCATACCCTATCCTCAAGCCGATCCCATCTCAAAGGTATCTCACATGGTCGCCCGTAAAGAAACTCGAAAGGCACCATCTTAATGGTGCTTGATAATTGTTGTTATATGCAAATTCTACCAGTGTGAAGAATTATTCCCAAAACTTCTATGAGTCCATCACGTACATGTACAACATATCCTCCAAGTTTTGGTTTGTTAATTCGGTCTACTCATCTATCTCTGGGTGATATTCGGTACTAAAGTTAAGTTGTCTTCCTAAGGCGTCTTGGAAACTAGTCCAAAACCATCCAGTAAACACCCATCCTTGATCGGATATAATCCTCTTAGGCATGTCATGCAGCCTCATAATCTTAGTGATGAAGACTCTAGCTATGTTAGGTGTCTAATACATCATATGCACAGGAATAAAATGAGCACTCTTTGTGAGAATGTCGACTACCAAAAAAATCAAGTTGTGTCTCCTTGCCGTCAATGGCACTCCAACAATGAAATCCATCGAAATGTCCTCCCATTTCGATTCCAGAATAGCATCTGGTTGTAGTAGTCCTATAGGAGGTCTATGTTCAACCTTCACCTCCTAACATTTGAGACATATTTCCACGTAGTTGACTATGTCTGCCTTCATTCCTTTCCAGAAGAATAAGAGTTTAAGGTCTGCCCTCATCTTTGTGACTCCCGGGTGAGCCATGTACACTGCCTTGGGAACCCAACTTAAATTTAGTACTGCATATCACCCAGAGATAGAAGGGAAGACTAAACGAACAAACCAAATATTGGAGGATATCTTGCGTATGTACATGATGGACCAACATAAGCATTAGGAAGAATTCTTTCCACCGATATAATTCACATATAACAACAGTTATAAAAGCCCCATTAAGATGGCGCCTTTCAAGTTTCTTTATGGACGACTATGTTGGACACCTTTGAGTTTGGATCAGCTTGAGGATAGGGTCCTGGTGGGACCATAAGCGATTCAAGAAATGGAATATCAAATGCACACTATAAGACAAAGGATCAAGGAAGCGCATGATCAACATAAGCGTTATGCCAATGTGCATCGAGTCAATCATAGTTACGAAGTTGGAGATCGAGTCTTCTTTCGGGTGAAACTACATAAGAGTTTGAAAAAGTTTGGAAAGGGTGCTAAAATCTCTCCTAGGTTCGTGGGGCCTTTCAAGATTGTGGAAAGGAAGGGGCCCGTGGCCTATCGACTACCCTTGCCTGATTCTTGAGGTGTATGCATGATGTTTTTCATGTATCTATTTTGAGACATTATATTAGTGATCATACACATGTTATTGAAATGAGTTTCTTGCAGATATATGATGAGGGTGTGCTCACCTCTAAGCCAATCCGCATCCTAGACCATCACATTCAACATTTACAATGTCGAACATTAGATCAAGTCAAGGTCCAGTGGGACACCTATAGTCCGCACTCGATGACCTAGGAGGACACATATGATATGCGTCAGTAGTTTCCATTTTGTTGATAGCTAGACCCATGATATTTTGGTGCAATTTATTTCGGCGCTTACATACTATGAAACATTGGGACGTAGTTTGAAACAATAGGGGGTGTATGTAACATACTGCTCTTGCACGCACTGAGGGAACTTATTCTTTGAGGATACTTGCATGCAAGTGATCTTGATAATTATACTATTGGTCATTTTGATAATGATTATGACATATTTTGGATTTGATGATATGTTATTTTGTTGTATTTACCTAGACAAGTGCTATTGACTCGGTTCTCCTGAGTGTGCACAACTCTGAACGTTGAGAATGCAGAGGCATCGATGAAACCCTTGGACTCCAAATCGAGTCAGGGAGTGAACTATTGGGGTTTGAATGTTGTTGATGTGACATATGTACATATTCTTAGATGTTATGATGATCGATTATTATTGCTGACATGATTCATTGATGGATGTAGTCTAACGATAGCTTCCCGAATAGACTTAGATGTGGAGTAGAGGGGTCATGTAGGACAACCAGAGACATTGAAGGAGAGGTGTGGTAGCAGCTCTGCCAGAGCCTACTAGTAGTCTTTCCATGGCTTGAGTTGTAAGTTAACAGTTACACAGTTCGAGAAGACCCACGATGTTGTGAGGGAAGATTGTGATAGTCTCTCACGATGATTCTAAAGGGCGCACAATAAGGTAGGGGCCTTATTCCATAGAGGCCCTTAGTCTCCCACAAGATCACATGGTGGAGAATTAACTCCATGGGTTTGACGTCTACCAAATTCATTCAAGATGCGAGTGGCACCCTTGGAGCACGTAGTGCATATTGAAGGCCACATCGCACAAGGAAAACAAAAAGAGGTCAGTGACACCCTTAGAGCACGTAGTGCGTCTTGAAGGGAACTTCGCACAATGAAAATGGAATGATGTGAGTGGCACCCTTGGAGAATGTAGTCTGTCCTGAAGGGCACATTGTGATTTTCACTAATAAGTTAATAAACCTAGTACCTTGAAAATAGTGCCTCCTTAGGACCTGTTCGACCTTAAATAGATATTGGAATGAGTAAAAAATTTAATAACTAAAATTTCCCTTAAAAATTGTCTCCTAGCCTAATGAAAATTAAAACCTAGGTCTAAGTAGAACATGTTGTCAAAATAAATAAATAAATAAATAACATGTAACAAGAACGGGGGTAAGAAATTCAAACTTATTTATTAAAGTTAAAATTATAATGGAGGATTAAATTTATTAAAAGGGAAAATGGTTGTTTTATCTACACTTGCTAATTTGATTTTTAGTTAGAAAGGAAAAAGGGGGAAAGTTAAAAGAAAAAGAAAACTTAAAAGAAAATAGAAACTCAAAGAAAAAAGGAAACATACAGAAAAAAGGGAAACCTAAAGAAAATGTTGAATTTCTAACTTAGTAAGGAGTCTAGCCTTTGGGACTTTCTAATTATGAACTCAACTAGGAATTAGGTAAGGCTCAAGTCTTTTAAGATTTGTAAGGGAATATTGGGACACCGAGGAGCATTTTTAGAAATTCTTTTAGGTGGGTGAGGGAGATAGGAATAATTAATTAATTAATAAACTTGATTTTCTGGTGCAACTAGGGGATCCGATGACAGGTGTATGGGGGAGGTTTTTTGAAATTAATTAACTGAAAAAGGAATTTGATGAGAATTTGGGAAACTAATTACTTAAAAACTCTATAAAAAGGATGGAGGAGGAGGAGTATGGATCTCATATTTATGTGTAACGTTACGCTGCTGAAATTTTATCTTAACTAAACTTTCTGTTGTGGGATTTGGGATACCCAGCTTGGGTAACGAGTGGTAGCTTGACCTTGCAAGACGATATGGGTGCTAGAATTCCATGGTTTTGTGTGCGTGGACCCTTTGTGGCTCGGGGGGATTGAGGGGAAGAAGAGTACCCCTAGCATTGGCTTACAGGTACCAGTGAGGTCACATCGGTTGGAAAGCGGGAACTAGATAAAGCATGCCTAGGACAATGACTTCAGAGCATTCACATTTGGCTATGGTACGCATGTGTTTATTTGTATTGAATGGTAGTTTAAATATTTTTATTTTTCCTTCATTGATGTACTTCTATTGTATTAAAGTTTATGTTTAATCAGCGTAACACTATCCAACGATTTTATTTTTATCTTTAAGTAAATTGTCTTGATGATCACAGTGTTTTATGATCAGAGAACTTAAAGTCATCTGAGCCTTATGCTCGTTGTATTTGAATTGACTTCCCATGGCGAACAAAAACTTTGATTGTAATGGATTCTCTGCGTTTGTTTTTATTGATTTATATGAAGAAAGAAATTGTTTTTTTATCTTTTGTTCCTTATCCTTAATTTATTAGTGTGTGCCTGAGTAGTTGGCCAGGAGACTAATCGAATGTATTCACTCTAGTGTTTAAGACTGAGATTTAAATGCCCTTCTTTCTTGTCCGTGGATAATAAGTGAAGGATAAATTGTTCCCAGCTATCTATCCCTTACTTATCTATGCATTTTTCTCTTACGATTAATCTT
>JASDQU011026514.1:0-10454 GCA_032191745.1 Picea mariana
TATGTTGCAATTCTTTCACTCAATCACCCCATTCTGTCGAGGATTATGGGGTGTAGTGAGCTCTCTCCTGATTGTTGGAGTTACTTCACACACACCTAGGATTTATTTTTCCTAAGGTTTTTCCTTGTTTATTAGTCATTATCCAGTCTCCTATATTTTAGGAAGAATATTCCTCTAGGGAGAATATTCTCTTCAGTTTTCACTCTAGTTTGATCAGTTGAGTGGAGTCTAGATGCTACATTGGGATTATCACCATGCAACATTGGGATCATCACTAGCTAATGTGCATTATCCTTGGGATCATCACCAGACTAGCGCATTACTCATGATTCCCTTATATCCTCCTCACGTCACTATGTTTCAGTTAGTTAACTGAAGACTGATAGACTAGTTAACTCAAACTAAGTGGCAGTCCACTCCCGTAACTGCCTAAGAGACTAGACTAGGTGGCAATTTACTCCTGTAACTGTTGGTGTGTGTCCAGATCACTCTAGACCACTACTATGGTGCATTAGTTACTCATGTATCCTATATCTATTGTAAATTATTGACTCTTTGTGTGTGGAATACAGCTAATGAGAATTCTTCCATTCTTTCTCTCTTGCTTCTTCTTTCTCAATTTCTCTCTGCAAATGTGTGTGGTATTTTCTAGCTAGATCTATTTTGTGTAGGCTCAACACATTTACACTGATTCCCTCCTTGGCACACAATTCCTTGAAGGTGTTGGAGATGTAATCTCTTCTATTATCGGTGCTCAAGGCCTTTATCTTCTTGTTGGTTTTGGTTTTCAATTAAGGCCTTGAACTCTACAAACCTGGAAAATACTTCATCTTTCTTTTTCATAAAAAATATCCAAGTTTTACGAGAATGGTCATCAATAAAAATAACATAATACTTAAACCCACAAAGGGATGGAGAATAGAATTGTCCAAAAACGTCCAAATGAATCGACTCCAATATATCCTTGGCTCTGTCATCTCTAGTGGGATAGGAATTCTTGGCATACTTTCCAAGGGTGCAACCCTTGCACACCTCATGATGATCCACGTTGCATGGTGGCAGTCTTGTGGTTATCTCCCCCGGAATTTCTAGCGCCCTATGGTGCAAATAAACCACGCACCCATGCCAAATCCATCCTAGCTCATGGCCTTGTTGGTTGTCCTTCTTGTTGTTCAACACTACTACAACCACAAAGTGTATCTTGTAGAGGTTTTTCGACCTAACTCCAATCTGCATTGTTGTCCTAGAGTTGGGAGGTTTTAGGAAGACCCTCCCTTTGCGAAAAAACACCTCATAACCCAGGTCTTCAAGCACTGAAATTGACACCAGATTTTTCTTCAACCCTGGAACATAGAGAACATCTCTGAGATAGAGAGGCTTTTCAGACTCCCTCTCAAACTTGATAATACCTACACCTTTGTCTTGGTATTTTCCATCATCTCCCAGCTCAATATTGAACTGCATGTCCTTTTCTGTTATCTAGATGAATTTTTTTATGTTCCATGTCATATGGCATGAAGCCCCATTGTCAATATACTAGGTGCTACTGGTCACAGCACTGGCCATACATGCAATAAGTGAGAAATCCTCTTGAAAATGAGATAAGAACTCTATTTCTGTTGAAACTGCAAACTAGCCCTTCCTGGACCCCTTCCCGCGCTGAGGATATTTAGTGGCATAGTGCCCAAACTATTGGGACTAAAAACACTTCACATTGTTGAGGTCTTTCTTGGGTTTTCCTTGTCCTCTTAAGTTGGACTTGGCCCCTGCTGAGCCCTTTTTACCCTTGGCTTTTCCCCCTTTACCATATAGGGTGAAATTCTCCTCATCAACTTCTTGTTTCAAATGAGACCCATATCTGGTCTGCTTCGTAATCTCCTCCTGCACACAGTCACTCCATAGTCGCTCCCAATATGGAAGCTTTTCTCTACCATTGAATGCATCTATGAAGTTTTCCCATGACTTGGGAAGCCCCAACAATGCAAAACTGACCATATCTTTGTCTAGGATTGTTTCCCCCACCCCGATAAGCTCGTCCTTGACTTGAGTAAATCTGGTGAGGCAAGAAACAACTGATTCAGACTTTGCCATTTTGATATTTCTTAGCTTGTCTCTGAGTACAAGCTTCCTTGCTTCACTCGTACCCTAGTACATCCTGATGATGGTTGTCCACATCTCCTTTGTTTTCTTTTTTCCTGCAAGGTGAGGTATAATGTGGTCCTTGAATCCTTCAAGGATAATCCTTTTGGCCTTAGCGTCCTTCTTGTTGTGTTGGGCCAACTGTTGAGGATTTGTTGGAATGGATGGTGGGTTGTCCAAAAATTCCCAAACTCCATGCTCCTAAAAAACAACTCCTATATTTTCTCTCCAAGAAAAAAAATTGGAGGCCCCATCAAGAAGGTCCTCAAATCTCAACCACACATAAGCCATTTTGTTTTCCAAAACTGTAGGGCCTAGCTCGCCTTGCATGAAGCCCTAGCACACCAGCTAGGTCCAGTTCTTTGTGGATGAAAAAAAAGTTTTTGAAGGTGGTAGCAATTAATGTTGGTCTTCAATCAGAGGCAAGGCTCTAATACCATGTTAAATTCTCATAAAAAATCAGAACCCAATTGCAGATTTAATAAAAATAAGGAGCAGAACTGAACTTTAACTTTAAAATCTAAACATGCTGATTTTTCTTAACACTCTAATGCAACGAAAAATGAACACATAAAGAAACAAAGCATTCACACAGAGAATACTCAGGGATTTTTGGTCAAATGACCTCGAAAAAACCCAATTGGGAAAACTAGTCTTCTTCTTGGTGATTTCTTTTCATTCAACAATGGAGATCTTCAAAAATTTTACAAGTATTGGTACAAAAACCTTTCTGAGGCAAATTTCTTTCTTCAGTACACACTCACCGCTCACACATCCTCTCTTTGCTCATGATCTGGTTGTTGGGTGTGTCATACGACATGTACAACCCTCATGCATGGCCTAGATCGTGATGATACTAGCTGGTTGAGTGTAGGAATGACTGGCTAACTCGAATGAGGGTCGTACGACTTCTTTATATACTGCTGAAGCTGCCTCCTGTAGCTGCAAACTTATTCTCTTTGTTGCTGAATCTCCTTCACCAAGTCGAACTTGTTGAGGAAAAGATATGAAATGATCTTTCTCAAACATTTTCTGATCCTGCTTGGTTAAAGAAAGATAGACGAGAATATCACCCTATGTTTATAGCCATCAAAATTGTTATCCCAATTCACGAGTATTGTTTACAAGTGCTTAGGCTGTTTTTTTATAAATAAAAGCTTGCTGAAAAAATCATTATTTATGTGATTTTTTGAACATAACAGATGCTGAAATAAATATAGAGACAGAAGTAAAGACACCAAGTCAATAATCGACACAAATGAGACATAAAACAATTATTTATTTCATTCCAATTCATTAAGAATCATTCTCTTTAAAAAAAATCCTGAGGAAGTTTTGGACCAAAGTCAAACTTAGACATCCCCGATGAAAGATACAAAAAGACTTCTGACAAAAAATAAAAAAATAAACTTTAAATGCTGGATCATCTTGCCACAGATTGTTGCCCAGTCAACTCTACACAATAGCCTTTGTCAGTCATGAAATCTAATTCACAAACATACAAGTCTACACAGGCTATCAAAGATAGATCAACACCTCTGAAAAACAAGTGTCTGAATGATGTAATTCATCCCTGAATCTTGTTGTCTACAATAGGACCCTGCTATCATAAAAGAGAATTAGGCTTCTAATGAATTAAGGAATGAATGAAAAATGAATTATCTCAAAAAACACTCAAAGATCAAACCTTAGTATGCTTTTCCTTCTATTCCCCTTTGTTCCTCCCTTTCCTTTTGCCTTTAAGCATTTAGAATTGGTTGAAGTAGTTGAACTACTTCCTTAGTTAAGTTAACTAAAACTCAACCAACTTTTAGTTAGGGGGGAAATTAATAAATCATAATAAAAGTTTTTAAATAAATAATAACTAATAGGTGGGACCCCTTGTGACTCCCTTTAACTTTTGACAATCATAACACAACTAGTTAATTAAACAAAGCATTCCTCCTTGTGACTCCCATCATCACATTCATATTTGACAATTTATCTCAATGATAATTGAAATTATTTCCAAAATATATTACCCATATATCCAAAAATAGTGTGTTGTCCAAAATTTCAGAAGTCAATTGTTCTCAACAATTAATAAATTAAAAAGCTTAAAATCCATATTTTCCACTATGGGAGGCTATCTTTCCCTTGTTGTTGTTGTCACCTTTCAATCTCTCTGAATTTTCCTTAGGCTGTGTGGAGCCTTTAGGCCTAATCTCACTGATCACGTGAGAGAAATCATCTCTCAAAAGCATGCGGGAGGACATGGATTTATCAGAGTCATTTGAGGGTGAGGAAGGGGCAACAGTGGCTTTTCCTTTGTCAGGGGCATCGTGGGCCTCGGTTTTCAACATTTTTTCTTGCATGGGAAGACCGAACTGTTGAATGGATAGGGGCAGCTTGGACAATTTGATTGATAGGCGGGGGAGCAGGTAAAGACAAGTTAGGCTAGCCACGATGTTGGGAGACTGTCGGGTGGACAATCTCTTTCCATTCGTTGTTTCCGTGAACTTTAGGCTATAGTGAGACATGAGGAGGCACGGGAATACCAAGGACCTGTGGGGCTTGGAAGGGAGACCTTTCGGGCATAGGTTGGACCACTCCTTGCCCAATCCAGTTAAAAACCCCGGCTTGAAATAACTAGCCTAACTCTTGTGAGTCTGCATCAAAGTGTATAGAGAATCTTGGCCTTCTATGGCCCCTGTTCCAATTACCTCTCCTTCAGTTACCTCTGCCATGGCTACCTGATTTGATGAAAAAGATCATTCATGTATGCATAATTGATTAGTAAATACTTTCTTTAACAACCATACATGACAACTCTTTTAAAATATGAAATAACATTTGGCTCAACAACATATCAGACTCATGCAATCCAATCCATACAAATTGTTTAGTAGTCGCCAATGAGCAGGGGGTGAATAAGGGTTCTGGGATATGCGGGGGGTTGTAATGAGAAAAAAATGTTAAATGGGGGAAAAGATCATGATTGTTGCTCACAGACAACAAACAATCAACTATAACATAAACCAAAAGAATATATCACTGTAATCCATCATTGTGATCCTTAAACTGCCATAATACAAAGTTTCTCTTAACTGTAATTAAATTTAGGAACATGGGGTGGATAATGAATATGGGAAGGCGAGGGGATTGTAATGTACAAAAAGTGAAACAATGGTAGGGAGAAAAGTGAATATTATTCGTAAAATTAATTAAGTAATCCATAAACAGTTTTGTATTTAATGCAAATAATCAAACACCAACTAAACAATTACTGTGATCAACTAACAATTACTGTGTGTTAACACTTGTTCACTGTCCACATTTAAATCTTCAACACTTTTTATTAACACAGTGTCATCATACTCAGAATCACTATGTTTTTCAAAACATTTTGTAAAAGAATTTTGTTCCCTTCATTTCTTCCATTTGATTTTAAAAACAAAACTCCAAGGAACCCATAGTCCTATTACTTTAACTCTGTTCAACATATAAAAATATCAACCACTATCCATAATTTTCAAATCCTTAAATCAAACATAGACACAAGTCTTTTAAGAGTTGAACAGACTCTTTTAAAACATGCCCGATTTCATTCTTTTGACGACATTAACCAATAAATTTGCAACAAAATCATAATGTAAAAACCTCGTGCTTCATTTCTAATGGTGCAATAAAAAAAAACGATGCACGATGTCTCCATAACCATACACAGAAAACAACCAAATCTATGCCATCAATTTCCAATTTGGAACGATCCCGATCGGGACCAATTAAACACACAACAACCACCAAATTCAATTTATACATGCCGTAGGAACACATGGACCACGCATAACGAAAAGAGGCATCTCTGTCACTGTCCATTTCCGATTACTCCCATTAATCAATTCATAACAATGCTGAGTTATTGGTTCAAATGACACAACAAAAGGAGGTAGTCAACTGGATAACGATTATCATTTCCAACTAAAACTCTTCAACCATGCGCTCAAACACAGACGAGCCAATAATAAAAAACCATTGTCAATACTACTCAACAAACTTATGACAGCCAACAAGATAATTGACAGAGTATAACTATTGAGTTTATCAAAATGTGGCTCTGTAACAATACACAAGAAATAATCAAGGGTTCGATCGATCCTCATAACACAGGGAGACTGGAGTTGACCGTATCAACAGTAGGAAGAACTTTTCGAGACAAGCACGGTGGAAAACCAAGGCACATAACCTTTAGCTTTGTAAAATAGGGTGACAGTTCAACATCGGATAGGGTAGGGAACAATGCAAAGAAGCAATGATTGCTCGTTGGATGGTAACAAACACCAAGAATGCGCAGAGGCATAACCCTCACGCTTTTCAACAGAGGCGAACCACTTATAGCAATGCCGATAGAAAAACATGCCCAGGTACTACCAATAACCCTAAATCTTACTTCTTGGCAACATGGCTACCCAATAACCAACTGTGTTGATGCCAATACCAAAATAAAATCATGACCAGGTGAAAAGATATACAATGGACGAAAGGTGGTGCGAAATATACACAACAACCCCATAACACCGAACACGACCGGGTGTGGTTACAAATACTGTGAGGAGACAACCAACAAGTCCAGACATAATGAAACCCTCCAACAAAAACCCATGGAGACAAGAGAGAGCCATCAAGGCTTCCACCACACAGACAGTCAATGAAATTGCGACTTCAACCATCCAATTTTTCATTTGCAACGAATAACACAAACAACCATTTCAGAGAAACACCACGAGTTTACACAGTTGTTAGCCTCAAGAAAAACACAGACCAATACATCACCGAGCCAACATTTATTTCATAAATAGAGCGAGTTCATAGATGGGTGAAAAAAACATACCTGTAACCAAATGGCCTTAAAAATGTGAACTTGGTCAAGCATTTCCTTCACATTTAAATATTGGAGCTAAACCACATCGAAAATCAAATGAACAATAACCAAGCTAGGGTGAGGGCTAGTGGGGAAAGTATGGAGTGACGTGCATTTAGTGCACGTCGCTTCCATCCTCCATTACATTCAATTTGTGGTGCATGAAAGCCAGACAAAACAATGCCATTAACCCCATGCTATTAATTCCATGCATCAAAACTTGCCCACATTACTTTCCAATTGCACCACCTGATCCATATTAACCATTGAAAAAACCATACTATAACCTATATCACATGCACCCCATATAATTCAAATCAAATCGTGTAGCCGCTAACATTTCTAGTTAGGACTAACATCAACCCTTTTTAAATTTCAATTTCTCATAGTATATCATAACATAGTATAGTATAGCTCCTCTTTCTTGGATTTTTCATAGGACCCTTTTCTGTTTCTCTTATTTGTTGTTACTAACATGTATCTTGTGCAGGTGTAACAAGTAATGAATCAAGGCACCAATAGAAAAGGTCATAATAGTTAACATAAACCATCATGACATGGAATTTAGAGTCTAGAGCAACAAAACCAACACATAACATGCATTATCTATCTGTCATTTGTCGCAAATAGAACCAGTATTTCATCATCAATCATGTAGAACCTTGTAAGTAGTGGCGAACAACAACATATAATGTGTAATAAGACTATCTCTGATCCTCCAATCTACAAGGGGGCCCACCTATTAGTATTATATATATCATTAGCTTATAAATAATAGGCTTTAGCAATACTTTGTGGGTGAAATCCTCGTTGCGATTTTTATCGTCAACAAACTAGCGACTCCACAGGGAAATTTGTTTCCAACAGATTAAAAACTTAGAACACATGGTTTCATAGACCAAGAAAATCGGATCAAGAATATATAACCATGAAGATTATGCAACAGGAGGAAGTGAGTGGATTTAATGGAAAAATGACAGGGAATTTGGGAATAACTCATGCAAAATGTTAAGTATGAGGGGTTTATCCCTATATGCATAATCATTCAATGAAATCTGCTCTTTAATTCAAGGAGAAAGTTTTATGGACTTGCTCTTTTAAATTCTCAAATGGATGAAGAAATGGAAAGCAAAAGTGGGAGATAACCAATTTCTTTATAAGACAACAATGAAAGCAGATAACAAATTCAAGTGTGCTTTCAGGGGGAACATCGTAACATCTATGTAAGCTTGATTGTTATTGACTAACAATATCTTGCAGGAGTGTCATTGTGGCAGAACTGATCCAACGTCTTATTCTTGACCAAAAATCAACTAAAAGATGAAAAAAACAATAAAAATCATGACAAAATTAAGATTACAAAATTTAAAACAATAGAAATAAAATGACAGAAATGTAAAAGCAGTAGGAAACTTATCAAGAAGGAGGAAGAAATCAAACTATCGTAAAAACATAAATGAAAAACAGTGAAAAAATGAAAGCATAGCTAGACTACTAATATACAGAAAATCCAAACAACGTTAAGACTTTTCAAGTTGGTTCTGCATAATGTTTCAAGTGAGAACCATTAGTGTTGTAGGAGAATAATCGCTCTTGTAAATATTTTCGAACGTAATAGTTAGTACCCAGAATAAAAGCGATCTTGAAAGGACCCAGACATAACACTTGAAACTCCAAGGTAATTAACAACCCTTTAGCGTACATAGTTAGATCATCAAGATAGATATTAATAACTTCATTGATCAATTCATCAAGAGTTATTTGTATAGGTCTTTTAAAAGTGGTACTTGCATCAGGTAAGACAAAAAACATACATTCATAAGTCACAATACCTCAATGAGTAATAAAAGTGGTTTTATATTTATCTGCCCTTTTTACCTTGATTTGAATGTAACCGGAAAAATCGTCAAGTAAGGACACCATTTGTGATCCTGTGACTTGCTTCAAAATCATTTCAATGTTAGGGAGAGGAAAGTGATATTTTATACTAGCTCGATTTAATGTGCGAAAATCAACACATAATATAATCTGATCGGTTGTTTTCTGAACATGAACCAAATTGGAAACCCATTCAGAGTACTTGACCGGAAAGATGATCCTAGCCTTCAACAGTTTTTCCAACTCCTTTTGAATAGTTGCTTCTAGTGTAGGGTTGATAGGTCTTTGTTTTTGCCTAACTGGTTTTATGCCTTCCTTGATGGGGATGACATGTTGTATAAGCCCAGGATCAAAACCACGAAGATCCTCATAAGACCAAGCAAAAACATCTTGAAATTCACCAAGTAGTTCGGAAAACTTCATTTTCTTTTCATCGGAACATTGGGCACCTATTTTAACATTCTTTGGAGTCTCAGGTGTCCCAATGTTCAAGGAGATGGTTTCACCCACCTTCCCTTTTGACTCCTCTTCTTTATGTTTCTCTTTATTGCCTACATCACTCGATGAAAATGAACTCTCTAGAGGAGTCAAGCATTTTGGAATCTTTTTATCTTCTATGGATATAATTTCCTTGGGCTTAAAAGGTTCATTTTGAATGAAAGCACAGATGTTCTCATTGCTAGGGAAGACCTGCCAAGATTCTATATTGTCAGGGATATGTGGACGATATAGAAATGAATAAGTGCAATCAGGTCTATGTGGCAGAAGTTGTCGATTATGAGAGGCTGCAAAAACAACTAACTGATCAGCCATTGAGTTCAGTTCCCTCTTAACATGAGTAATGTTAAAAGATAATAAGTTCGAGATAAGTTGCCAAACAGTTTGGGTATATCATTTCATCAACTTGTTGCCAGGAGAGTATATCTTACGTACAAGGTTCACAACAAGCTCAGAATCCCCAAAAACTGAAATGTGACCACACCCAAGATTATAGGCATTTTCAATGCCTAATAATAAAGCTCTGAATTCAGTGATATTATTTGTGCATGCAAACTCCAATCTGTAAGAAAAGTTGTGAATTTTCCCAACGGGAGAGTACAAGATTATGCCAGCTCTGTTACCTTCACTAGAGCATGAACAATCGAAGTGCATGTGCCACATATCATCATCTAAATCAATCTGTTCCAAGGGGATATTATCTTCCTCAACAAATATGGAATACACTCCTAGGTCCTCTTCGATATAGTTCACATTAGGTTGTGGAACACTTTCTATGTAAGGTGAAATCCTTCCCTCTCTAAGGACTATAATGTTTTTACCATTCCGAGGAACGAATAAATGTGTTCCGTCGAGTGAGAGGTATCCACCCGTTAAAGCTTGCCAATATTTTCCCAAGATGATTGAGTAATTTCTTACTGGCATATCGATTACCTGAATGCTAAGGGTTTTCCTTATTTCAGGGTATGCGCACAAAACTAAGGTCACGTCTTTAATCTCACCTATGGTCGTTTGTTGTAGACTATTATAAGAGAGCATG
>JASDQU011026516.1:56493-72484 GCA_032191745.1 Picea mariana
TGGAATGGTTTAGGTCATTGTCTTGGTCATGGGAGACCCATATTTATATATATATATATAGTTCGGAGGCTATAACCCGTGACATATAGTTGGTGGTATATTGTTTATGGTTTAACCAAAGTTTAACTACCTGTGAATATTGGCACAGACCTCAGTGATATGTTATGTCATATGACCAAATAAAATGGTTCGAGAGCTAGGCCCTCAGTCGTTTCCTCCACCAATTATACATTGTAACAAATTTAATTATATTTTTTCCCATATACAGTTAAGAAACAAATGGATGGTGGAATGGTTTAGGTCATTGTCTTGGTCATGGGAGACCCATATTTGATCATCTGAGGCTCCAATTTTTTTTGATAAACCTCATCCATTATTTCCCAATGGGAGTCTTCCATGTGGCAACCTCTCATTATCTTATTTTTGTCATGTGTCGTCACATGATTAGCCTACCTGTATGTATGGTATGCCAACACACCTGCTAATCAACATATGAGCATGCCACATGGAACCTTGGGGTGTGTCCATGTCATTATTTTACGATTGTATGTTTGTTCCATGTGTCACCCTTGCAGTGGTGACAAATGTCACCCCTTGACTTTTCCCTTTGACTTTTTTTTTCCTCGTTGACCAAAATTTGACCAACCATAACGTTTTCATACGAACTTCATTTGAGGCAATTTTTGCACCATTGGAAAGGTATCGTTGAGCTCTACACAATGAAGTAATTTTAAAGAGAATTTGAGAAAGTAAAATTTTGAGCATTTTTGGGTCTTTCTGATCCTCTGTGAGCATTTTGGATCCTCTTGGATCTCTATCAACATTCCTGGATCATAGTTGGAAACCTATATAACCAATGTTGGTACCCCTTTGAGTAGTACCACATTAGAAAACACCTGTACATGACCATTCCCATGTACCCACATGTATATAGGGATTCTCATAGGTCTCATGAAACCAATTGTAGATTAGTTAATCGACTTCTTGACTACTATAGTGGCACCAAGAAAGAAACTCAGTTGGAATACTCTTAGGTATCTAGGTAATTGGGTAGTACAACTAAGGGTATGGTAGAGTCTCCTTAGTTAGAGCCTTACGATATTGGCTCGATTACTATTGTTGCACCCAGTTAGTATATTAGAGAGTTATATCACATGGAAAACCCTTTTCTATAGGAACCTTCAAAACCCTAACCCTTGGTATCGGACATGGGGTCTCCACTTAATGAACCTATGACACAACACTTGTGTTCATGGGATATTAAAGAATACGTCTAATTTAACTAGATGTTGATAAATATCTCCCAAAGTCTTTTTTTTGAAACCCCCCTCATAATAGATGTTTCCAATCATAAAAAACCCTATTTTTATTAGATATCCCATAGTTTTACTATATACCCCTTTTTATACCCCCCGAATACTTATAAACCCCTCCATAACCCACATCCCCCTAATACCTATAATATATTGACTCTATTTTTGACAATTAAAAACTCCCTTTATGAATGAACATGATAAGATATTAGTCAAAAAGGTGAATCCCCCATGTCGTTGGAACATAATAGAGTGGATATTTTGCAGTTCAACCCTACTTCATCCAAGTTGTGAAATTACTATATAATTTTAACTATTGAAAATTTAGGCATCTTGTCGCTGCAATATTATTCATATAGGAGTATAACTCCACAAGAGAAATAAAAAAAAGGTAGTAGTCCCATTGAAACCATTAATTGGGACCTATCCCACTGGATTCCTCTCTTTGTATTGATCATCCTGGTACCTGTCACTCATAAGCCTTTCTTTTATTTGTGGACCAACCCACCCTCCCCGACACCATTAATTGGGACATATTTCATCGGATTCCTCTCTTCTCATTGATCACAATGGTATCCCTCAATCATAATCCATTTCTGTGCAAACCCACCAGCCCAATTCTTACCTGCTTATCTCCTATATGGCCCACACCCACAATCAAACCCGCAACCAAGACATTTAAAACTGCATCCTTTCCTTTGACAAAACTGTTGTAGGAAAATCTCCCTGCGGACAGGTAGATTGCCTCAAAGAGCTTGACCTTAACTCTAAGACAAAAAATTCTTAACGTGGACACTGAATTCCTTTCAAATCTATACAAACTAACACATGAGAAGGAAGGAAAACAAAAGTACCTCTTTATCGACATTTGTCCTTGCACGCTCCGAGTTGAGCTTCGATCCTTTGCTCCTCACTGAGTCCTGTAGACAAACAAGATACAACCACTTCCTACTCTATTGATATTAGCTTGAAAACAAATCTATCTATCAATGATAAGTTCATGTAAGATCAGACACAAACTAGAAAGAAACAGGCCAAGCGTGTTATATTAATGAGAATAACGATAGCAGTACTTACAATCGTAGATGCGAATGCGACAGCTTCGTCAAGTCCCCTTCGTCTAACCCTTGCTCGAAAGATCCACAACCTGGATGACAGCAGCTTCACTGATCACTCTCCTTTGGCTGACTGTGTGTTTCCTATGAGATCATAGGTTTCATGCTAGCAATTCTTCCCCCTTTTCACCATCATATAGCTTGCTTATATAGGTTAAGAGGAGCTTAAAATATTGAGTTATCTTTAGAACAAGTTAGGAACTTCCTCCTTAGATCAAGGATCTCCTGATGGAACCAAGAATTCGAATGCAATTGCCTTCTAAACTTGAAATATCCTCTCCTTGTTCTCCTCAATGGGCCAACTACTGCCTCAGATTAGGCAGCGCTCCTTCAAAATGGGCATCAGAGCATTGTAGCGCTCCCTAGGAAGCTTGAGGGAAGCGCCAACGCTCCAAAGGTGGATAGTGCTCCTTCAGAGGGGCAGACAAGCATTATAATGCTCCCTGAGGCCTTATAGGGGTGCGCCAGCGCTCCTAAGGCTGATGTAGGTGAGCGCTTACCCTCAAAACCCTTGTTTAAGAGCTCTTCTTAGGTGTTAAGAGTTCCTTGACTTCAGTTAATCAATTCCTCTTCTCCAAATCAAGTGTATGAGATGTCTTAAGTGCCTCCTTAGTGTCGTCATTATGGAAGTATGCTTGAACAACGTGTGCGACACTTGTGAACAACTTGTGACACTTGTGAAAGTTGTAAGGAAGATGCGACACTTATGACAATTGAGAGGAACATGCGACACTTATCCAGTTGAGTAATTTTGACGTGTAACAGATTGCCCCCCAAAGCATGAAGTTAGAAGATGCGAACTGATAATTGAAATGCTTTTTTTACGTTCAAGCAAGGGTATAGACTCAGAGAACCTCACAGAATCTGCACACAAATATCCAACAAATATCATGACATGTTTGAAAACCCAAGGCAGGCATACCTATGCTTGGGTGATCAAGACTTGCAAGATATGGCCGCCATAAAATACACTGCGGATCCATAATTGTATTGATAAGAAGGTATAGCCACCGAAGATACAATGTGGATCTATACTCTGATGACTCGGACTGATCGTAGCCATGAAGAATACACAGTGGATCTACGAGATGACAAGACATAGCCACGACCAATACAAAGTGGACCTATGTAACACTATATGTGTTCTTCGTCCAATAGAAACTCCTTCGCAGCCTGGGCAAAGTGTATATCAAAGTGGTTACGCAACCCAGGGTCTTCTTACCAATCTCAATCTGGTACGATTCTAACCATGTGAATAGATGTCCTGATGTCGAACATGGTAGAAACCACTTGATTATCGGTCAATGGTGTGAATCGTTAACAAGTGCATGGGAGATCACCATTAATGTCAATGATTCCCAAGGTACCCTAGTACATTTCAGCGAAGGTGAATAGATGAGCTGAGGTCGAACATCCGTGGAATCATCCGATTAGAGGTCAATGATGTAAACCTATTTTTGAATGTGAGGAGGCCTGCCATTGAGGCATGCAGGTTCCAAAGTACTAACTGGTTTCTAAGCCTGATTCCCAGATAATGTGTTGAAGTCAATAGGAATAGACTCGTCGAGGGAGGGCCTTGATGTATCCCCCATCAATGACACGAAACAGACATAGAGATGTAATTGGTAGATCAAATGGACATGGATTGACACGGGTTTTGAGGCAATATATTTGGGATGGCTGACTCTAGAGGTGGATACTTCCCTTGAACACTGAGGCACAACAACAAAACATGACATGGATGAAAACTTATGCAGTGGACACGGTGACTTGCGTCAGGTGACCCAAAGGAGTGAAAGGGACTCAAAGGATTGGCTCAGTGTAGAAGTTCAGTGGATTATGATATGTGCAAATGACAAAGTGCCATGTTCAAGGGCTACTCTAAGAGGTGCTAGATGATGTTCTCAAGAGACTGCTTGGCTTGCTCCTTTCAATTTCCCCCCCATCCAGATGGATGAGTACCTCTTTTTGATTTAATGAGCTTGAGGAGGATAACACATGCTCGATATAACTCACCTTCAGTAAGTTCCTCTTCCTTTGTTTAGCGAACTGAAAGAAGTAAGGGTTCAGTCCCATGTGGGCCTGTCGATGTCTGCTTTAACGAGTCCAAAGATAGAAAACTCGAAGGTTTTTCGGGATTATAGAGTTTGGAAAAACACTTAAAAGAGAACTCTATCAGTTCCTTTTTCATACAGTAGTCTAACGAGACCGAAAAAGAGATAAAATATCACTCGAAAGATGCCCTTTCTAACCTTTTAACGAGTGTGAAAGGAAGCAAGGTCACTCGACAATCTTTTCATATTTAGAGAGTCTGAAAAGGGTTTAAAGAAGACTCCAGGGGGTTCCTTTTTCGTGTGTTCGTGTATCCGTATGGGTCTGAAAAAGAGATAAAACTTTACCCAGTTGCATTCTCATGTATTTACGAGCACGAGAAAGAACAAAGACTAATCTCAGTATGCCCCCATCTTGAAAGTTGGTGGCTTAGCTCCAGAATGGTCATCAAAGGCTGGAGACATGCCCTCCAAGCTTCGATTCATTCACCGGCTCTGAGGTTGTCACCAATTTCTCTAGTAGATGAGAAAAAGGAGAAGGGTGGATGAAAAGAAGGTTCAAGAGATGTGACTGTTTCATTTGTTAACAAGCTTGACACAGGAAAAGAACTATGCTCAGGGTTCCAGGTTCAATCCCCAGATTACTGTTTCATTTTTTAACGAGCTTGCTACAAAGAGGAAAACTATGATCAAAGCCTCTGTTTCATTTTTTAACGAGCTTGCCACAGAGAAGAGAAACTATTCTCGTGGTTGCTTCTTGATCATGGCTTCCGAGAGGATAATTCTCTGGAAGGGTACCATGTCAAGGGACAAAACTCGGTCATGGCTTCCAGGAGATATTCACTGGATGGAAGATAATCACTCAGGGAGGAATACATGTCGAGGGTCGTGATAGGAGTAAGGATATCAGGCTCCAGTAAACCTATCGAAGAAATCACCAAGTCAACTACCGGATCCAAATCATCGGAAGTTGAAAACATGGGAGGCGATAGAAAATCGACATCAGGAGGGGAGATAGACTGTATATCTGCCCGAACTTCTTCACGAAGGGGAAGAAAAGAGGATCAGGGATGGTGATTATCCCAAGGTAGCTTGTCAATGCAAAACATTTCCGGAATAGGAAGAGTTGGGGAATTGTAGTGGATCGCAGATGACAAGGAACTCGATCATGATTACATCGATGAAACGTCGGGTGCCAATAGATGTTGGTCATCCAGTGAGGGAGAAGTGAATTGGGTAGAAACATATGATGTTTCAGCTGGACTAAGTGGCACGGTGTCACTTAGTGCATCGAATTCCAACAGACAAGGTGCAATCCAAGGGTCAGATGATCCCAAAGATTGATAAGTTGCGGTCGAAATCATATCGACAGTGGCAATGTGATGTATAGTTGGTGGAAGTGGTGTAGGGAAGGTACCCATGAGGCTAGAATCTTTCAGTAAGCCAACACCAATGCTTTCATACGTGATCTTGTGGTCTCCCAGGAAAGGAATATTGTTGGTAGCAGGAATGCGAGCATCGGGTGTGCAAAAATCCAACTGATCAACAGTGACGATTTTGTCCTGATGAGGAAATTGCACACATCGAAAGACCAATGAGGCAACAACAGTCATAGCATAAAACCAACTCCTTCCAAGTAACAAGTTGTAATCAAGGGGAGCATCGACCACCTCGACATCAACGGTAATAGTTTTGCCACCCAATTGGATGGGCAGGGACTGTAAAATCCCATGAGGATGAAAACCTCACCCATCGAAGGCATGTAACATCATTGGGGATTTGTTGAGTGCTGGTGATTTTAAACCTTTCCAACACGCCAAAGACATAACACAAGTCGAGGCTCCCTCATCTAGAATAGTTCGGTGGATTTGTTGATTGTGAACAACAACATCAACTTGGAAAGCAGGTTGGTGGGAGAGTCGAGACGTATAATTATCCAGGTTAAACATGATCTGGTTGTATGACTATGGATCAACAGCACCAAGAGTGGCTAAAAGTGTTTTACATTCACTGGGGCAGTGCTGTAAAACTTCTAACGCAGACATAGCACACGATGCTTGGGCCAAATATTCAACAATGTTGTAGTTCTGGGTGTCACGTGAACTAGGATTAAAGGTAGCTTTGAGGATAGTTCTTTTAGGAGGGCGTAAGATAGAGTCAAACATGGGTTTCTCAATCTGGAGTGGTCCAGATGGAGGATTAAACGATGGAAGATTAACAGAGGACGATGATGGATCTGGTAAAGTACCAGTACCGTTAATGTCTTTTCCTTTATTAGGGTTGCCTATTGTGTCATATGCCTTAGAGAGAGTGGTCAAATTGATCCCATTAAACATATAAATATGTGCACTCGACAAGGCCTCATCATGAGGGTTGCTAGAACTGGCCCCAGGCGAGGGGCTTTGAGCAACCATGGATTGCTGCTATGGAAAAGGATGAGTAAGCACAGCGGGTTGTGACTTTCCTTGGAAAATTTTGGCCACCTCATCATGATGTGGACAATCTTGGGTGTAGTGATCGTCACCGCAAATGAGACACAGGAATTTCAACTTCCGCTGTGTTTTCTTTTCGGCAGCAGGTGTTTGATTTTTTGTTTGTTCATTATTATTTTTTGATTTATTCTTTGTTTTCTTCTTACCTCCGGATTGTTGTGAAGGGGCAAATTGAACTGCATTCACCTTAGAGATCAGAGTTTGAGGGGAGGTAGAGGAGGGCGTGAGCGATTGGGAAATGGGTTGAGTTTTGATGGAGCCGATAACACCATCCGCATGAGATGAGGATGATGGTTTAGATGGATTGGTATTAGCTCGAGTAGCATTCGGAAGAAAATCATACAAAGTAACAGATTGGGAATAAACCAAATCTAAATACTAAGCCTGAGCGATGGCTTGTTCCTCCGTGACCGCAACACCCATAGCAACATCGCGAGCGATTAGTGGTAGTAGTGATTTCGTGAACCATTCCGCCAATAGTATGTCGGGGATGACGGCCTTGATCATCCTTCGTCGTCGTCTCCACTCATGAATATGGTCAGAGATATGCATGGCATTAGTTTGACGAAGGGAGGTCAAGAGTTTAGTACCCATTTCATAGCGAATAGGCAGTTGAAAGTGCGTGAGGAAAGACATGGAAAGGGAATTGAAATCACGAAAAGAAGCGCGTTGTAGTTCAATATACCACTTCGCTGCTGAACCGGTAAGTGTTCACTGGAAAAGACGCAAACGTACAGAATCATCCATGAGGGAATTTGATGAACACCACAAATGGAAAGTCATAACATGGTTGTTTGGATCTTCACCAGGGTTTCCATCAAATTTCAAAATGTCAGAAGGAAGTTTAGCTAGAATGACTGGCCAAACCGGTGAATGAGAAATAGGATCATTAGTTAACCGAGGCAAGTCTAGGAGATCCAGAGTCGCAAGGAAAGGTAGCTATCGGTTAATTTGTGAATGATACTGGTGCGGCATGGGAACACCAGTAGGACCATAAGCTGGGTTAGGTGGATAGTTGTAACTAGTAGGTCCTCCTATATATGGTTGTTGTTGGCCAGGATAATAAGGATTCAATGATGAATGAGAAACGTTGGCATGACCCGGTGGGTTTTGAGCATTATAGGCCGGGTGATTTTCTTGTCCATGAGGAGGATAGACATTTTTCCCTTGAGGATGGTAAGGAGTAGATCTTGGAGGTGGATACACATTAGACCCATGAGGAGGATAAGACTGTGGTCCTGGAGTACTCCAGGTGGTGTTTTGGATGCCATCCAGATAAGATTGTGGGTAAGATGTCCCAGAAGGAACAAGATTAGGTGCCCCTCCTAATGGGTTATTATAAGAGTGCCCCCCAACGTGGGGTCAAGTAAAAGTGCCTCCTGAAGATACTCTCCAGGGTTGTGAAGGGTTTCCAACTAACGGGGTTTTCGCCCCTGCCAGTGGTGGATTTATGACTGAGGTATGACTGGCAAATGGAGGTTGCCATCCAGGAGGAGGATGAAAAGGGGGTTGTCCCCCGGGAGGGGTAGGCACGCCATGGGAAGGTAGTCCTCCAGGAGGAAAAGGTGCATTGGATAGTGGTTTCCCTCCAGCCGATTGTGTTTGGCCAGCAAGGGTCTGTATTCTCGGGCAAGCAGATGTGATGGGTCCATCATTAGGACGGACTTGTGCTGGTGTAGCAGTAGGGTTAACAACTTGATCGACTGGGTGACTCATGGTTTGACCGGATGGTCCTGCTTCACTAGGAGGGTTATCAGGATGGAACGGTTGTCGAAAGGATTCGAAATGTTCATAGAGATCGTGTCTCGATGAAGTCCTCCAAATAGAACGAGCAGGTGTGGGATTGGTATTTACTGCGGTACCAGGACGAATAGGAGTCTTATATTCCTCACCAAAGATGGGTTTTGTGGATCCTGTATATGTTTCAGTAAAAATCCTCTCTGGTAATCGTGGGACTTCTTCATCTATGACGTTCCCAAGGGAGTCTAAATGAAGTAAAAGTGGTTCGAGAGGGGTCACCGAAGTGGGATTCGCAATCATAACCAAGGTGTCTTCCAGGTTATCTAACGGAGGAGCAATAGCACTTTCAGCATCAGATGGATTTTCTACCTCTCTACGGTAGTTGTCTTCGGGAGGGTTAGGAGGTAAGGGTTGATACCCTTCTGGAGGCAGCCCTTGCATCCTACGTGATCGACGAAGACCTTGATCGTCTACGGGCTCAATTGTGGAGAATGGCAGAACACACTAAAAATCTTGGGCCAACTAATGAAAAGAAATCGCACACGCTAACAAAATCTAAGAATCACAACCAAGCAAACAGGACCTTCTCTCGATGACCAAACTAGTTGGTGATGACCGTACTGGTCTGCGAAACCAGAGATTCTAGGTTCGATCCCCAGTGGAGTCGCCAGTTTCTGTTGTAGGAAAATCTCCCTACGGACAGGTAGATTGCCTCAAAGAGCTTGACCTTAACTCTAAGACAGAAAATTCTTAACTCTAAGACAGAAAACCCACACCCACACTAAGAATGAAATCAAGGAAATCACTTCAAATATTTCTACCATTAATTTTGATTTTGACACCCTCCCTGAAAATTTGAAAACTTGACAATGGTGATTGTTCAATCATAGGGCCCTACCTCCTCTAAAAATCCTTCACACCCAAAGGGTAATCACATTCCATGGCCTTTGATTCTAACCACCTTCATCATGAATTGTCTCTTCCAAAAGTTGAAGCGAATAAATTTGATGGTTCAGACCCCGTGGGTTGGGTCACTCAAATGGAACAATATTTCTATTTACATGGCATTATTGATGATTTGACCAAACTTTGTATTGGTGTCCTTTATTTGGATACTGAATGCTAGAAATTGTGCTAATGGCATACAAATTCACATTGAGGGTATATTCCTTGGACCCAGATTGTTGCATATATTTATGAACACTTTCACACTGACACACATAATTTGGGACATTTGACCAAGCTTGAATATTCTAGTACAATGAAAGAATACATCACTACTTTTGAGAAATTAACTTTCTAAATGGAAGCAATGTTTGACACCTTCTTCCATGAGTGATTTACTAGTGGCCTTAAGGATTACATCCAAACTCATGTCCCAATGGTTGTCCCCCAGAATTGGATTGAAGCTACTCATCGCACCAAGGAATCATAATAGGTAGTCTCTTCCCAAATTATAAACACCTCCTTTATTCATCACTCCCGACCCAAAAACTTTTGGGTTGTTATATTCTTTGAGGTGAAATTCGAGTCGAGGTAGATCGAATAACGATAGAAGGTCGAGGTGAATCGATAACAATTCGAAGTTCGAGGAAGATGACCAAGCAAAGATGAATTCGAAGATAGTGACGACAAGTAAACCGACAAGAGGTCGAAGTGCGGGCATGAGATGATTGACTAGAGACTGAATGAAGGTTGACTGGTAGTTGACTGGTAACCTGACTTGGAAGTCGACTATAACATAATCCCGAGATTTGTAGGATTTGTAGCCAATGATATGCATGGATCTGTAACCATTTTTGGGTGGAAATATTTAGGTTTTTTACTATTGTGAATCCTATAAATAGGCGTTTTGTAAGGCTGTAAATGCTAATGGGAGAATGAAAATTGTTGTAATACTAATGCTTGGTAAATCTTAGGTTGTTGGTCATGTATATGTAAGAGGATTTGGCTATAGGGTTTTTCTTGCGAAGGAAAGAGGGTATGATGTCGATTGTGTCTTAGATGTGGACCAAGGTTAGGCATGCAACCTTTTATTCTAATTGAATAAGACAACAAGAGAGGAAAACGCTCAAAGGAATGTTGGTTTCTCCCGGTTAAGGGTTTGAGGGTAAAATCTTGGTGTACTATGTGACTTCTTGTTTCATTTAAGTTCTTGATTAAATTATTCTTTTATTCTACTATGATTAGCGTGGAAGTGCCCTACATTTCCTGACATGTGGTATCAGGGCTTAGGTTTTCCTTGGCAAGTAATTTTTTAGAGCGGTGCTATGCTTTGGAGAGTATACCAGATCTTGATTTTCCAATCTTGAATATGAGAACTAAATCCTAGGTATAGTAAGTGTAGTAAAGAATGGAGAGCAATTATAGAATAAAGATAGAAAAATTCAGTAGCCAGAATTTTGAGCTTTGGAAGCTTAAAATGGAATATCTTCTTATGGATCGAGAACAATGGAAAATGGTCTGTCTAGGTACCTAACTAACAAAAATGTCGACATAAGAATGCGAGAAACTTGAAAGAAGAGAAAGAAGTACGATTCATCTTTTTCTTGCAGATACAGTGCTACTAAATGTCTCGAGTGAAGATTCTACTAAGAAACCGTGGGACAAGATGGGAAGCTCATACCAGTCGAAATCTATGGTAAATAAGTTGTTTCTCATAAATAAATTGTATCTTATGAGGATGAGTGATGGTAGTTAAGTATCTAAAAATTTAAATGAGTTTAATACCGTGTTAAGACAATTATCATCTATGGATATTAAGATCATTGATGAGGATAAGTGTATCAACCTATTATTTTCTTTTCCAAACTCTTGGGATAACTTAGTCATGGATATTGGGATTAATACAACCACACTAATGCTAGAGTATGTGGTTGCTTATTTGCTGTTAGAATAAATGAGAAGGAATAACATGGAAGGATTTACCAAAGATGCTCTGGTAGTGAAAGGTCAACTGGTAGACAGAGATAAACGAAGATTCTTTGGTATAAATTTCAAGTCAAAGGGTAGATCTAAATCCCTAGTTTAGTTGGCCTGAATATGTTGTAAATGTGGTAAAGATGGAGATTATAAACATGACTCTAATTCAAAGGAAACATAAGTCAGTGCTGGATCCGACGAGAAGTAGTCGACTAAGAGAAAGATGACCTCGGAGAAGGGAGGCAATGTGGAACTGGTGTCGACTAGTACACAGTTGAATCAAGATGTTTGGTTGATCAAATCAGGAGCATCCTATCATATGACACCAAATAAAAAATGGTTTTGTGAATATGAACAATATGATGGGTGTGATGTGTTCTTTGGGGATGAATTGACAACCAAAATTGTCAAAAGGGGAAGACTCTGAATGACACTGCAGGATGGGAGGAAAAGAACCCTTCCAGGCATGCTACACATTATGGGTTTGACAAGAAACCTAATATATGTCAGCAAGATGAGTGATGTAGATATGCATACTCTGTTTCATAAGGATTCATGCAATTTGGTCATAGGTGTGGTGGTGTTAATGAAAGGAGTTTGGATTGGTACCCTATACAAGTTGTTAAGGAATTTCGACTTGACTAGATGAAATAACATCGTTTCTCCTCAAATAAACTTGACTGAAACTCAACCCGACTCTATTGTCGACACAAATCGGCTTGACCTGAGCCAAGTTGGTTCAAACTGACTCGACAACACATGATGAGATCGAACCGACCAGGTTATGGAATGAGAGGATGGGAAACATTGGAGAAAAAGGACTTCGATCTATGAAAAGTAAAGGTATGGTAGAAGGTTTTCCTGAATGTGGTTTATAACTCGACTTTTGTTAACATTTCACATATGGAAAACAAACTCGGGTGAGGTTCCCATCTGGAGAGACAAGGGAAAATGGGATTCTAGAGCTGGTGCATAATGATTTGTTTGGCTCGGTTACAGTGCCTTCACTTGGTGGATCCCTGTATTATGTATCCTTCATAGATGATTTTTCCAGAAAGACATGGATATATTTCCTGAGGAAGAAATCAATGGTTTTCAAGAGATTTAAGGAGTTTAAATCTCTTATGGAAAACTAGACAGAAAAGGGGATTAAAGTGTTGAGGACTGACAATGGTGGTGAATTATGTGGAAAGTAATTTGATCAGTTCTTTAAGAAGTGTGGCATAACATGCAAAAATACCACACCATATACCTGACAACAAAAAATATTTTCTGAGAGAATGAATAGAATGTTGATGGATAAGGAAAGGAGCATGCTCAATGGTGTTGGGCTCGCAAAATAATTCTGGGTGGAGGCAGTTGAGACTGCAATATATCTAGTGAATTTGTTTCCTTCATTGGCCCTAGTCAAAAAGACTCCAAATGAGGTATGGTTTGGTAGAATCCTTCAGTGCCACATCTCAAATTATTTGGCTGTGATGCATTTGTGCATGTTTCCAAGGAAAAGAGGAACAAGCTGGACAAGAAGGAAGTCAAATGTATTTCTATTGGATATAAAGAAGGGATTAAATGATATAAAATTTGGGATCCTACATCAAGGAGAACAATGTACATTCGAGATGTGGTCTTCAAAGAAGTCATAGGTAAATCTGAGCCTGAGGAAGTTGTTCAGATCGAGAATAATCCTGATACGATGTGGTTTGAATTGAGGAACGAAGAAGATGATTCAAATGAGTTGAATGAATTTGAGGAAGAGGTGGAGCAACTGAATTCGGTGGTAAGGAGGTCAGAAACAATAAGAAAACTAGTTGAAATGTATAGTCCACCCAAATTTTGTTCCACGTCCGTGCTAACTTCCATTGATGATGAGCCCAAGTTGGTTGGTGAGGCAGTCGACTCGGCAGAGGGTAAACTATGGAAGGACACCATGGTTGAAGACATGGAATCCTTGTACAAAAATGAGACATGGGATTTTCTTAAGTTACCTAGTGGATGAAATCCCATTGGTAGTAAGTGGGTGTTGAAAAATAATATGAATGTCACAGGATAAGTCAAGAAGTTCAAAGCTCGATTGGTAGCAAAAGGTTATTCCCAAGTCAAGGGAGTCGAATTAGGTGACATTTTTTCCCCTTTTTTGAAACTAACTTCCATTGGAGTACTAATGTATCTGACTACAAAATTTGATTTGGATATAGAGTAGATGAATGTGAAGACAATGTTCCTACATGGGGACCTGGAAGAATAAATCTACATGGAACAACCTAAAGGATTTGTAGTAAAGGGTAAGAAAGAGTTGGTGTGAAAGCTCAAAATATCCCTTTATGGTATAAATAAACCACCAAGGATGTGGTACCTAAAGTTTGACTCTTACATCCTGTTGGCATATTTATTACGAGCAGACATAAGGCAGAGTATCTGTTTGTCATTGATGGCAAGCTCAGCCCGACGATGACGAACAAGAGAAAGTGGAAAGACCAACAACGCAACGTGATTGCATGGCAAGATCAGAAGCGTAAACTCCAGGAGTCAAGGAAGCAACTCATGACAGAAAATCAAGAAATGTGAAACCACGACTTAATCTCCATTTCAAAGTTTCGGATACCAGGAGTTGGAGGTGTCAAGGACACTCAAGACAAGAATGATGAAATCACAAAATGAAAAACCATGACTTAATCTCCATTTTGGAGTTTCGGATACTGGGAGTTGGAGGTGTCAAGCACACTCACGACAAGAATGATGAAATCACGAAATGCAAAATATTAGACTATGTCAAAGACTCCATTTCGGAGTTTCGCAGACCGAGAAATCAAAGATCAAAGGAACTTTAACCTTTGAAGTAGAGAACCTCGAAATCCTGAAACAGACACATCAACAAACCACGTCAGAAAACCACATCAGCTAAGGACACGCGACACAATCAGGAAATGACAAGTGTCAAGATGATTCAACATTTTAGGCACATGTAAGTCACGAATTAGAGTGATACGTGGCAGCTATTTGGCATGTTTCAATCCATGTGTGACATCAACAGGTTTACGTCATATTGGAACTTTCTATTTCGGGGTTTTAACATAGCAAGCAGAAACTCCACCATCACAAAGTCTCGAACTCCGAAATGCCAAAATGCCGAAATGATGAAATGAAAAAACACCTTTTGCTGTAGGCTATGGTCACTGTCAGTGGTCATGTGAGAGGGAAGAGCTAGCACCAAGTTAAGCTCCTTTTCAACGATCGTAACATGAAGAGTCGAGACTCTTCACCACAGGAATTCCGAAATGCCGAAATGCCGAAATGTGAAATGGAGAAATCAATGCAAGACCCTGTTCTTGTAATCCAACAGTGTTGGATACTTGGAAATCTGATCGAAGGGCTACTGTTGCTCTTCATGATTAATTGTCTAGTTATGATTCAATTAGTAGAACCGAATCATGGTTCTTGAACGGTTGGCGTTTCAGTTGCTGAAGCGTTGTTCTAGGGATTTGAGGGGAAACTGAAGGGGCTGTAGCATAAAGAAAAAATAAACATGCAGTGAATGTGTGTTGTTGGTCGTTCTGAATGAAAAATGAGTTGAATTGTAAGAAAGGGAAAATTATAGTATGCGCAGTGTGAGACCGACAATATGCGCAGTGTGAGATAAAAATCAGAGATGAGTAACAGATGAGGAATAGATAGAAGCAAGAGAAGAATTGCAGAACAACTTGAAGCAAAGAAGAATTGCAGAATAGACATTGGAAGAGAAGAATTGCAGAACAGTTAGAAGTAGACCAGATTTACAGAACATAGAAGAAGTGGTAAGAATTGATTTATCTGTGTTGTTGGTTATTCAATCATTTATTTATAATTAGGGAGGTAGGGTGGTGCTAGGGAAGAATGTGGTCATCTGATATTCGAGTTGGTGCTTGAATATTGGGAGTTGTAGCTTCCATCTAGTTGTGGCTATAAAATAGGGTGGCAGGGTGGTGCTTGGGAAAACATAGAGTTTTCTATATGCAAGTTGGTGCTTGTATAAGTGGAAGTAGGTGCTTCCATCCAGTTGGTGCTGGAACACTCAGGGAGTTGGTGTTTCCTTCTAGTGGGTGCTAGAGAAACCAGAGAGTTGGTTCTCTCAAACAAGTTGGTGCTTGTATAAGTGGAAGTAGGTGCTTCCATCCAGTCTGTGCTAGAACACTCAGGGAGTTGGTGCTTGTAACGACCCCTTCGTTACGTCTACGAATAGCGAAGTACAATAGGAAAATTTTACTTTTTCTTTTCATTTTAAAAATAAGATATTAACAACATCACCTAGTGCACTAAGGTGACACATGATCAAAATATAAACAACTCTACATATCATTGCGGAACGAGATTTCAAAATATAA